>KZ809836.1:32478-45137 GCA_000696205.2 Oncopeltus fasciatus
AGTCCTGGTAGTATAACTGGAAAGTACACCGGCCCGGATAGCAGGAGATCCAGGTTCGATTCCTGGCTGGGACAGATAGTTTTTTATATTCTATTCCCTCTCAATAATTGTTCAAGAAGAATAACTTGTATTTAAAAACTGAAAAGGATAACAAACAGAAATTTTTATATCCTTGAGACTGAATGAGAAGGACTATAAGGGGTAGTTGCAGGAAGCCTTTTTAACTCGCATGCAACCCCTTTTGGGAAGTAGGGCAGGGACTTACTAATAATAACCTCCCTATTTTAAACATCCATGGCTTAGGTCAGGCTTTTATTTCTGGATAAACCTCAGTTTTTACTAACAAAAAAAAATGTAAACTCTCTAACTAGAAATTATTAAATCACTTTTAACATACCAATTTATTAGAAGTAACCAAAGTAATTAAGCATCATAATTGCTGGAAGAAATCTTTCTGGATAAAGAATACATCTCTTTAGGTGATTAAAAAAATGACCGTTGTACCAAATTCAAGATTTCAAATGGTTGCACATGTATTAATCCAATTTAATACTCATCAATACTTAATAACTCACTTAGAGTGTTTCCTCTAATTTAAATCCCATTCGACTCGTTAGAAATCTTTATTTAAAATTATTATTATATAAATCTGTCATTTAAAAATCTACCTTGGGTTCCACCTTGACTCACGACTTAATTGGAGCCAACATATAAAAATCAAACGACAAGAACTCAACAGGCGCTACGGACTCTTATACAGACTAATAAACAGGCGTTCAAAGCTCACAACAGAGAATAAACTGACTCTATATAAAACACTAATACGACCGATCTGGACATACGGTGCANATTATTATACTTTCTAATACAAAAATGATTATTTTTTCAACAAAATAAACAAAATATTTATTTGGTTGAAAAAACAGTATTTTTTTTTTTTTTATACACTCCTTTATATTTGTACAATTAGGCTAAACCGAACACTAAATGAACTTGTTAACTTATGTACTTATTTGTATCAATGAAATGAACTTTATTTCAAAGTATCATTTTCCAAAATTTCGAAGCAACTATAATTATTTTAAATAAAAAAAGCATTAATTGAACTCATTTGTAAAATAAATGGCTATTTTAAAATATGAAAATTATATGCACTTTCTAGCTAATTTAATTGGATTCAAAGGCTTCAAAGGAGTCAGAGTGATTTAAATACAATGGAAGTGAAGGTGATGGACAGGGAAGTGTGAAGTGATTATTCCCCTAGCCGCTGATAGATATCAGGAGTACTCGTGTATACGGAGTTGCTACCTGTCGGTATGTAGTTGGTACTGAGATAGCGAACGAGTTGTTCACTTGAGAGCAACAAGGAGATGCCTTCATCATGTATCGTTGACGGCCATTACTACATGTATTAAATAAAGAAGAAGAGCCACTGCTGAACTATTTAATGTTAAGTGTTGAGGCATATAATCACCAAATGAGTCACTTGAATGCAGTTTTCACGCAGAAAAGAGAAAACATTGGAGCATAAACGGAATTTGAGTTGAACCCAGAAACGACTTCATACGGTTGATTAAAGAGCCATCCTGCAGCCAATTTGTACCCCTACAGTCAAATATGCAGTTTTCCTAAAGTAATTTTGAATGTAAACGTCTTTCATTGATGAGGAATAAACATAGAACAGCTGATTTACACTCGATTTGTATTTTCAGCCCTGACAACTTGACACAATCAAGTTAAAAGTCACTGTTTTAGTACGGATATTATCTAGCTAGAAACACACCACTCTCTAAATATTATGTATTTGCAAAAATATATTTACTGTTGTACAGGGTTGTAGGAGTTGGAGTTGGAAGACATGGTCCGTACTAGCAGATTAGATTGGTATGGCAGTTTACTGTGGAAAAGGGTGAAGCGGGAAGAAATGAGGTCTTGAATAAAAGAGATATTAAGAAGTGGTGAAGGGAAGAATTGGATACGTAATAGGGAGCATTTGCAATTTTCCCCAGGGTTTTTAATTGAAAGGACTGAATTATTTGGATGTTGGAAGGCTTGGCGGCACCCCAAATTTCTACTCCGTAAGGCCAGATTGGTCTTATTAGGGTTTCGTAGAGCGATATATATATATAAAGAATAAAACAAGCTGAGCAAACCATAAGAAAATAGTCAAGTTAAGAATGCCTGAAATCGTATAAAGGGAGTTAAGAAGAAGATTATTGATTTTGCCATTCTTAAGGGAATATTTATAATAATATAGGATTTTGTACATGTAAATAATGTATCTTTAACACTACCATATGCTACTTATCTGTAAATATGCTATAATCATAGGTTTATAGAAATATTAATATAGCAATGCATAATTCCCTAAAAAACAATTAATGAAAAAATATAAAGGTGAATTATTATTAATAATTATTATTAATGTAGTAAGTACAATATATTGTATATTACTGACAGAAATATCTTTATTTCTATTAATTTCCCTTGTTACTTTACGTAAGATGAATTAATTATTAATTGCTGAAGAAAATTATTCATCATATTTCATAGTTTGTCGTTAGATTGTTATTAGCAAACTGTAATATAATAACATTAAAAAAAACAAAAACGGATATTTAAAAATGTTTTTAGTCGATGTGAGAGTGTCTAATTTTAAAACATAGAAACCACATTACAATGGTATGGCAAATGGAGAATAAAAATCAGTGAAGCAAAATGCGTTCAAGTTCATTTCCAACTGCGGAAAAAAGACTTCCCTAAAATTGTGAAATTTAACAATATTCCTTCATCACATTCAAATTCCGTTCGTTACCTTGATTCACGACTTACATGAAGCGAACACAAAAATTAAAAGTCAAGAACTCGATCGGCGATATGGACTTCTATATAGACTCGTGAATAAGTAATCCAATCTTACGACTGAAAACATACTGACGATCTACAAAACATTACTACGACCAATCTGGACTAATGAAGTTGAAATCTGGGGTGCCGCCAAGTCTTTCAACATTTAAAAAATCCAGTCCTTGGTTCTGTTTTAATTACAAAAACGTATATAGGTGCAAAATATAATTTTTAAAATTTATGTCCAATGAAATTTTACGAAAAACGCTTATTTATACATATAATTACGAATACAACTGAAATAGTTGAATACTTGTCCACAAGTGCGAAAAATAAAAATTCTCTATATCACTTATTTCTTATTTACTCGAAACTTATTTTAAAATTTTGACTAACTTAGAATACAATTAGACAAAAATCTATATTTTGTATATGAAAATGAAAAAAATTAAGGAAATACATCTGGTTCGTCATTCACATTGTTGGACATTCGAATAGGTTAGTTAATGGTTGAAATTGAGGTTGGAAGGGGTAGAAAGACCGAGTTTATTCAAAATATTTTTTATTATTATAATTAGTTTCCAGCAGTGATACATGTTTCATATCTCAACTGTAAGTCTGTTGCAGTCTTTTATTTGTCTTAGTAACAAAAGCAGATTCTGGTGTCTTCTTTCTTTGATGGGGGAGAAAAAATTTACCAAGATGACAATTGCTGGCAGGGATAAGGACCATCTAAAGACGATAGAAGGAAGGACTCAAGTAATAAAATTATCTGCATCAACTACTGAGTAGTGGAGGTTCGAGTTCTCAAGTCAGTCTAAAAATTTAAACGTGTACGTGGCCATCGGCACTTAACTAGGTTATCTATTTGAATTCAGACGTATTCAATCAATCGTGAATTATCTGGAGTCATCCAAACTTCGCTTCATCTTGGAAGTCTAAATTGTAAACAAGAGAGATTTTCTTGTCACATTTGTGGTGTACTTGTATAAAAACTAGAACGTGTTTCACCTCATGCGTATTACCTCATCGCTAGCTTCTGGTAGGGTTTTCGTCGTGAGAACTGACTCGTCACCATCGTCTTTACACACAGATCTATCTGGTGAGCCCCAGGGTTCTATATTGGCCCCACTTTTTTATACAGTCTGCATTAATGGAGGTTCGAGTTCTCAAGTCAGTCGTGAGTTCAGGCGGGATTTTGTAGACCACACTGAAGTAGCCCTCGGGAATGAGCCCAATGGATGGTTTGCCGTCTTCTTTCGCAAGCTAGAATCTTGCGTGGACAAGCTTGTCACCATTAATATCAATGTGTTAGTAGGAGAACAATCGTTCTCCCACTTGAAGCAATGCCTTTCTAAATTAGACAGTCTAATGATTTCAGGATCCGATTATTAAAACTTTTTTTTTTTGCTATGGTGCATTTAAGTAGCGTTGTTCATCATTTATCCTACTTACTCCTATGGCTTAGAGAACCATGGAAAGATCCATTTTTTCTGTTTCCGTCTTGTAAAAGCAATTAAGCAATTACTATATAGACTACAAGCGAACGGTTCATTGTTGATCGGCGAGGTGAGTGGACTTGAATGCAGAATGCTGTTGAAGTGTCTGCGGAAGCTGTATAATTTTAACATGCCAGCCAATGCGTGTGTGTCTCTTTTCATCACAGGTAGAATAACCTATTTCTTCAACTTTATTTATCAACACACTAGTCTATTCAAAACTGTTACTCACTACAAAGAGTCTATTTATTTATTTAGTTTTTAAATATGAAGAATATATTATCATAGATTATTTTAACGTCATCTAAAAATATTTTGCTTCGCCCATTTTCATTTAAAGTCAATTGCCCTCACAAATATTTATTAAGTCAACAGAGAATTGAAAGAGACAGATTTTTCCAATAAAAGAAACAGTATAAGATCCGAGGGTACGATTCAACCAGTTATCAATTAAATTTAAAAATTTTAAATTTATCTACTTAGCAGCTATTTACTTGCGCCTCTGTATAGAAATTTTGACACTACAGTTTTATTGCGCCACTAAAATTTTATCAACATCTCTTAATTAGATATTTACCATTCGTATAGCCTCTATTGAAGTATTTTAGCAGTTGGAAATCACCCCCTCTTTTTATCACCATTCTAAATCTTGCCAAGATCATTTATGCGTTTAAATTTGTATTAAAACGTTAAGTATATAAGCTGAAGCATGTTAAAAAATACTTCCGAGATTTTATTTCATTTTAAAAAAAAATCAAAATGAATAATCTAACTATTCGTTTAATAAGAAATTAATCTTGTTAGCTAATCCTTAGTGGTTTAATTTGATTCAACAGGGAAATACCATAGATAAGAGAAAATGAATATATTTAAACTCTGATACCAATATTATTTCTTATAAAACACCAAATGATTATTTTTTCCTTTCAGTTCGGAATACAGGTCTTTAAAAACAATATTTACGTTGTAATTGAAACAATGTTAATACCTATCAACAGTGGTGAATCTAGAACAAGGATGGAGAAAACATAGGGGCACCAGGGTAGCTCATAGGATCCATATAAGACTCGCAATCCTGATGCTGCTGGTTCAAATCCTGTCTAGATCAATCTTTTATTTGTAAATAAAAGCTTTTCCTGAACCATGAGTGTTTAGAATGGGGTGGCTACCAGTAGATAGCCCCACCCTCCATGACCCAAGTGGTTGAAAGGGAGGCTAACACTATAAAAAAAATATTTAAAAAAACTTTTTAGTTTTCACAAGTATTATTTTTTCTTATTTTGCTTCAGTACTTTTTTTTCTTTAAGCAGTATAAATTTATTTTAATTAGAAGCAATAAAAGAGGATATGTGATGTTGAATGATAGGTCAAATGCTTCATAGTTTATTATTTTATTTAAGCTCATTATTTTAAAATACTCTTATTAATTCATAAATGTAAATTTCAGGCACCACCTTAAGGATGATGTACGAACATCATTGTATGATGAAACCAATGTCTGGTTACGAGAAGTGAGAAAAAAAGATGGACCGTTTCATGGAGGGGCCAGCCCAGATCTTGCTGACTTAGCTGTCTATGGAGTACTAACCAGTATTGAGGGATGTGATGCATTTCGAGACCTTTTGATAAATACCAAACTTGAAAAATGGTTCGTACCCATGAAGGAAAAGATTCAAGCTCAAGCTGGCACTCCTTTACTTGTTCATAGCAGATAGTTTAGCCCAGGCTACTTAAAGCAATATTTCTAAATAGTTCTTGTTTAGCCCATCTTTGTTTTTAATAATATTAGTGTTTTAAAAGATCAAAATGATAGCTTTATTTTTCATAAAGCAATTAATCAATCAGATGCTACTCAAAATTGTCCAGATTTAATCCTCAGATTATAGGTTGATCTACTGCTCAGAAAAAAATATTGTTCCATACCAGAGTTGATCTAAGTTATTTACATTTTATTCATTTAATTTTGAATTTTGTTTAGCAATTAAAATTCATTAATTTATACTTTCAAAATTTNTTTCCCTTTGAAGGGATTACCTGGTTAATTCCTTTCACCCGGCCCATAAAATTCTTGTTCTTTGAATTTTACCGACTTACCCCGCTCCTCCCTGTGACTGTGGTTTCACTTTTCAGTTGTTTCTGCAGTTTACAATGTGAACAGACACCACCCTGGGGAGATTTCTCCACCCAACGCCATTGGTACATATCATTTTGTAATATGTTTTATTCCTAACCATAGTTAATATTCTTACATATCCTTTTTTCTTTTTGTACAGATATTTCAATTTTTATGCATTACTGTTATTTGTGTGTATTGTCTTTTTACCCCTGATGATGGCTTACTAGCTAAGCCGAAACGTTGGCATAAATAAAAATATTACTCCAAATTGTGGTGTATATTTTTTTCTTCCTGGCCGAAACCCCGACCATTCTCACACGTTGAAGTGTAATGTAATATAATATATTACTCGTAGGAAACGGTGCTTGTAGAGGAATAATTCAAATTGTTCTCAACATAGCCATATAATTTCCTCCAGGTAAGCAATTAACTTTATTTATATTCTAGAATATTTCTACAGATTAGAAGATACTTGGGAATGTGATTAGGACGTATCAGTGACTCCCAAACTTCAGTTTGCCTCAGAAAGCTTCTTCTTCCTCCCAATGGCCTTTTGTACTTTGCTACATTCATCATTAATTTTTTATTATTATAGGATTTCTATTCTAGCTTGGATTACGTGTGATGACTCTACTGATTAGCTCGTTTTAGTTAGAGCAATTGTTTATTCATTACACGTCTTTGTTTACTGTGATGAATCTCAAGTTCTATTAATGAGTTCCGTGTCAACTCTGACATTTTGTCATGATTGACAGCTCATTTCTGGGTGACAAGTCATTTATCGCGAAACACAAGTACTGTTTAAAGGCCATTCTAAACGTGTTCTACTTGCCAAATTTACTTACCCCTATATAGAGATGAATGCATTTTAAATGCCCACCTAATTCTGTGACTTACATTGAATAGGAAATTAGAAAATTTTTCTAGAGAGAGGAAAGGTGGAAATTATTTATGAACTTGATTTTTGTCTCAGGAGAGCTAGTTAATGGATGAGTTTACTTAATGGAGGAGGGGGGGGGGAGCTATAGTTCATGTATTAAAATAAATTCCAAAAATATCAGAGTGACAGTTTGTATTAATTGCCCTGTAGGTGAGAAAAGAAGAGCTCATTGCAGAAAAATTGCGAAAGAATAGCTTTATACTGAGGAAAACCGTGGGAACAGTCCACTGCAAGTGTTTAGACTTATACGTCACCACATACATACATTGCCGAAAGTGCGATACGTAGGGTGGATGTAGGATGTGAGGTTCCTGTAAGAAAGGAGAGATAGGCGTAGTGTTGAATTGTTTTCAATTGGTTAAGGAGTGTAATTCCGCCATGAGCTTGTGGCTGAGTCGTGCACAGCTGGCTCTAGGTAGGATTGGCTAACCGAGCGAAGTAAAGTCCAGGAAAAACGTCGCAATATAGGTTTAGTCCGTAGGTGGGTTGTGTCATTTTGGATAAGGTGAGACGTTTTCTCTTCTTCAACTCTTTATATACCTGACATCCTTTTGAGTTGGCAGGATGACTCTGCTTCTGACAGCTAGCGGGGGTGCAACTGGGCTTCTCACAATCAGAGTTGTGGTGAGCTCCTCCACGCCGCATCCTGGAGTGTGCTCACAATAGGTTTTAGTGTCACCATATTGTCGGCATTTGGAGCATTGTACCACACCATGAAGAAGGAGGGACTTCTAGGCTCTCACTACGCAGTGTTACTATAGAAGAAAATTCGTAGATCTTCCCCATGCTGGCTCCTGATCTATGAAGAAAATAGGTAGATCTGACTTTACTAGTTTTTCTTTTCCGGATCTATTAATAATAACACGGTAACATTCCTTACTCAAAAACCTAGATAGATCAGTTCTTATTTGAGCTGGGTAAAGTAATGGAAGTTTCGAAATACCATTCTGAAAGCTTAACATTCTTTTAGTGTATCTCCGATACCCGAAAATGAATCTCCACAGCATTACCGAGTCATAAGTATCAAGAAATGTAGATATCATTTTAGCTTCTTATTCTGCAGGGGAACTTACAGCAGGTCTTATCTTGACATCAAGAAGAATCAATTCGTTCAATGCCAGAATGAAGTGTTACTTCTTCCTGGCCACAAGCTTCCTTGGTGCCCCAGCTTACACATCATCATGTCAACCTTGACACACGAGGAGAGCTTTTAATTTACAGCTTCGACTTGAAGTTAATTTATTGTTTCTTTGAGAGAGGCATAACAATTTATTTAGGGAAAAAAAAGAGCCTGTGATTAGCAAGAGTTAGAATGCAATAAGAAAAAAATAAAAAAGGAATAGGTGCTATAAGAGTACCCCATACTTCATTCATTAGATAAGTGGGTTTACTCAGATTGATGAACAGAAATATACATAACAATATCAGAATAATGGTAATCGTTATTTCTCTAAAGAATAATTAATGATGATATTATTGAATAAATAGAGTTAAAAATGAATAATGCTGTCTTTTTTTTCGAATAAAAACAAAAAAATGTGTATAATATCTTGTAATGTTTAAAAAAAAAAATTAATAAAAAGGAATTCCTACAGCTATTTATGATGCTTAAAAAAGTATAGATGTTTATACAAAATAAATATAAATAGGTTTGCATGACTACAAATTATTTATGTTACTTTGCAATATAATAAAGAAGATACATTTGCCCCCAAAATAGTTCCACTTAGTATTTAAAGAGTAAACTGGAGTTAAAAGCGTCTTTTTAACGAAATCTGTGGAAAAAATGTAATTCTTTCATAGTAACCTATGATTAGATTCGAACTTTCTCAAGGTCTGTGTTCTTCAAATAATGTTTGTACCTGGGTTGACACTTTTGACAGTCCGGCATTCCTGCGCAAATAAAATAGCCGGAACAGTTTTCTTACAATTGATTGTATTTCTTACAATCGACATGAAGGTGTAATGGATTGCCAATGAAATTGAAATGACTATGGGCGGCGACCGATTGATATTGGTGTCAATTAATATAAAATTCAGGTGAAACGGATAAATTAAAGGCTTAATCGCTTCTAAGTGAATTATTATGGAGATCTGCAGTAGGAAAACCACAACAAGGAGTTCTAACTGGAGTTTATATTACGGAATACACTAGAGCAGGGAGCTATTTTAAGTACATGGGTTTGAAGAAAAATAGATGGGAATTAAAATTCATGATTTTTCTGAGTTGTGTTATAAA
The DNA here is from genome assembly GCA_000696205.2 of Oncopeltus fasciatus. NCBI lineage: Eukaryota > Metazoa > Arthropoda > Insecta > Hemiptera > Lygaeidae > Oncopeltus > Oncopeltus fasciatus. The sequence continues at coordinate 42,120 of KZ809836.1, forward strand.
AACCGAAAAATTACGTATTTAGCTAATATATTATATTTTATTATATTATGAATGAACTGAAGTGTGCACCTGTTTACTAGTGAGCGTGGACCTTGAGGGCTGAACCCGCAAGGTTTGTTCTCCAAGCATGCGAGAAAAAAATTAACACGAATTCATAAAGACTTAGTGATGTCAAAAATCTAGAATAGTAAGTCAGGTTCCACCGGAAAGAGAAGAACATCCATAAATAGTTACTGATAAAATATTACCACGCATCTATTACGCCAGGAGTACTTTTATGGTACTCCTGACGTAATTCAAAACAACTTAATTTCAAACAATTTCTAGTCAAGGNGGTTATTTCAGGTAAATGATCAGCGCGAAAACAATCTTCTAGTACATTTGATAAAATAACTTATTATTATGAATATTATTTTTTTGTGGTATTTTAATCCCACGTAAATTTTAACAATTTTTTTGTGCAAGCGAACAGAATAAAAATCTAACTGTCACAGCCAGGATAGGATTAAATATCACAAAAAAATAACATTTATAAAATTAAAATTTAAAAGTAAATCACGAGAGTAATTTAAGCTGGTTGACAATGTCAGCTCCTCCGAGCATAAGACGATATATTCGTCTACTCGGAGGTTAGACTCTCGACACTAGTACGGGGAATTTAATAACTTATCAGACTTGTCTCGGTAGCATAAATGGAAAATGCACCGGCTCGGATAGCAGGAGATCCAGGTTCGAGTCCAGGCTAGGACAGTTAGATTTTTATTCTGTTCCCTTGGACTAAAAATTGTTAAAATTTACGTGGGATTAAATACCACAAAAAAAAAAAAGTTATACAACTTAATTTCTTTTTTATGTACCTTCGGTCTAAGTGCTATGGAATCATCACTCGAAACGATTAAATTAGAACAAACTCGAGAAATAGTTCTTTAAAATGCTTTATAAGTTTAAAGATTCAAACGCGTACATGGCCTACGCACTACATTACTAGATTATCTATTTGAATTTAGACGTATTCGATCAATCGTGAATTGTCTGGAGTCATCCAAACTTCGCTTCATCTTGGAAGCCTAAATTGTAAACAGGAGAGATTTTCTAGTCATATTTGTGGTGTACTTGTATAAAAACTAGAACGTGTTACACCTCACGCGTATTACCTCATCGCTAGCTTCTGGTAGGGTTTTCGTCGTGAGAACTGACTCGTCACTCTCGTCTTTACACACAGATCTATCTGGTGAGCCCCAGGGTTCTATATTGACCCCACTTTTTTTATACACTCTGCAGCCTCAAATACACTAACCCATTTGGCGCCTTCTGCGGGTGGCACAACCAACCTTGCGTCACAAACATCCAAAGAAAAATAATGATAATTTAACAAATACAGCACAGAAAAAGAGCAACTCACAGGAAGTCAATTACCGGTGTAACACCTCAGTAAGACTCTTAACTTTCTATTCCATCAACCAAAAGAATTATTACACATTTTAATAGAATATAAATATTTTATAGAATACCTGAATTTCCTCCTCAAACTAATTACGAAAATATTAAGGTTTTAAATTTTGGTCTTTCTCTAAAAGCTACTTACCCGTTGACCGTTTTCAGTCACTAACGCACTCATTAAATGGTCCGCAATTAAAAGCTTAAATACCGAATTTAGTTTCATAATTTTCAAAATTGTGAACTCTAGAGCACGTACAGATAGATATATTTGTTTTAAGAAGACAAAAAAATGTTGGCAACTAACAAATCTGGCTAATATTTCTGAAGAGAGCCAAAGGATAAAGAAAAAAACAAAAAAATACTCCGAGGCATACAAAATTTGTACGTACATTTAATACCAATATTACCAATCTCTTCCGGAACTGAGCGTATTATTGATTTCCTTTGCCTGGATCTCAGTTATATACGTTTCACATTTTTTAAATTTTGCTTTGCTTACATTTCTAGTTACCGCTTCGACTTTAATTTTTCAATTCAAAGACTATACAATAGAGATAATAATGATCCTAAAAAATGTACCTACTCTAAACTACGATTTGTAAATCTCTATCCCAACCACAATATATTGACATTAATGGAACGCGGTGTCCGTGGAGCCATTTATTCACAACCCGACATTTTGTTGACGCTGCTTGAGTAACAACCACACATCAGACCAATGCAAGCCCGCAATACAAAAGTGTCTAAATATCTACAAATTTTAAACGAAAAAAAAAATGGCAGAAAATGTTTCTTAGTCTGTAACATTAACCAAGTCAGGACTTTTATAAACTTTTGATATTCCAGAACTTCCTCGAAATCCACTGTCTTTAAGACTCAACTAATTAAAAACCAAATTTAACCTAAAATGTACATTCACTACCAACTCACTTCCAAAAATATATTCCGACTGCAATCCATTTAATTCTCTTCAACCTAACAATCCTTATAAAACAACTAATAATAATGACTTCATCTCAAAAATTGTAAATTTTTGGGAGTGTTTAAAGAAACCCAAAAAAGTAGGAGAAATATACATAAAAAAAAACATGCTAAAAAAAAAAAAATTGAACTATACACTAAAAGCAGTATTGAAAAAAAGACAATGGGATATGCAGTTAAATAGAACAAAACATAACAGATCATTAGAAATTAAAATAAATGAACAAGTCGTACAAGGACCAATTTTAAGTGATCCGAAATTATAAATTCTCTCAACCTACTGAACGACCCCGGCAGTACAATTCAAGTCAACATCATATAGTTTGCGAAAACAGATATATTTTTTTTTTTTACGAAAAATCTGAATGAGTCGGACGGTTGGTAGAATAAGATCTTCTGCAAGCTAATAATAAGATTGAACGATAGATTAAAATTAAATTTTAATTTTGAAATTCTATTAGTTACAAACTTACAAAACTATATAATTCCAACATTTCTGTACTTACTTAAGCTACCTTCTTTTTAAAACCACGTGTCCTTTTGCCTGAAAAAGAGAAAAAAAAAACAATTTAGAACTAAAACAGTGTGAAAATGTAT
>KZ809837.1:16371-48775 GCA_000696205.2 Oncopeltus fasciatus
TTTATAAATATTATTTTAAAATTTAAACAATAAATAAAATTGTAGTCGGTTTAAAAGGAAAAGAGCGATAAGGAACGGAGATGTTCAAAGGTAAGAGGTCCTGAACAGGGCAGACGTCTGCCATAATTGAAAGTTATTGTCCTTGGACCCTGAGGATGGGAGGCTGAATGCAGTGGGTCACTGGGGTGGCTACCTGAGGTGTGGGGCTCAGAGGTTTTGGTCATTAGCAGACAGAGGTCCTTTTGAAGAGGGGTGGACTCTCTGCTACCTGTGTGTGTCCTTCCAAGAAGGGAGCTTCTCTACGCTTTTCCGCCGCCGCCGCCGCGCACTCACAGACCGACAGGAACCCCAGGGGGTTATTTTTTCAACCCCCTCCCCCATTTTTTTTTTCTTTCAGAGTGTACCCAACTCAACTATAGGGGGAAAAGAACCATATTCAGTTCAAAAACTCCAGCAACTACACTACTTCCAAGCACACACATATAGACTGGAACCCACAACACTAGGATCGCACAATCCCTGAGAGGGAGAATCCAAGCTTTTATAAAGAAATAATAGCTAGCTTAAAGTAATGGGTTTCAGAATTAGATAGATACTAACTCCATAACCCACAATAGTTGTCGATGGGTCGATATATATATATATAAATGCACAGCTATTCGGGGTGTCGAGTTACGCCCTAAGCAACATTTCTAAACATCATCGAGGAATAAAGCTTCCCCAGAGTGCCATTCGTGTTTAGAATAGAATATACTAGTTAAATAGCCCCCATCCTACATGACCTAAGCGGTTCAATGGAGAATTTAAAAAAAAAAATATATATATACATATAGCGACTAAATATTAAAGGCCCTTTTTTTGTATTCACATAATGATTATCACCCATTGCATAAGGCCGTCCAGTGTGACCAAGTATCTTGGTGTGATTTCGAAATCAAATAAACGTTTAATTGAATCATAAAGCTCAATAAATTATTTATAAATGATTTCGTCTTTACTCTNTAGCACACCAAGATGGGGGGGGAGAATTCGGGTGAATCCCACCCCTCCCCAAGCAAATTAAGTAAAAATACCTATACAATAAATAATATAGGACACTAATTTACGAAAGGTTGGAGAAATAGAGCAGCATCGGATTTCGATATGATATTTATAATGTAATTTTGATCTCTTACGATTATTAGAATATGGTAGATTTTCACGTAGGCTTCGACGGTCGTCAGATGTACTCTCTTTTCAGCCCTGAAGAAGCCATCACATGATGCGCGAAAGCTCGGCAACTATCAACAACTTGACACGGTCCAACCCGGAAGAAGAAACGGTAAATACATATGGTGATTGTAAATTTACAGGCTGAAATTTACAAGGAAGTCTTTCCATAACTCTTGAGAGGAATGGGTCAAAAATAAATTGTCCAAATGAACTTGTAAAATTGAGGAAATGTTACGTGAATGAGCGATGAAAATTCAATTCCACAAATCAGAACGCACCCTCTGAAGTATATTCGCAAACACAAACACGTCATGGACAGGTGGCCCCCCTTATCGACTTGTGACATGTAAGAGAGTCTGCGCGCCCAAGAGGGACATCCCCCATGACTCGTCCTTCTCCGGGAAGGAAGGAGCCGGATACAGGAAGCAATGCATACCTAATGTCTCAGGGATAATATATTCTTAATTCAATCCATCGATCATGTATATGCTAGATATATAAGAAAAACAGCGAGTGGGGAGTGGGGGCATGAAAGTAAGGCGCATAATATATGGGACTGCTAATATCATATATCCCCATTTATCATCCCAAGGAATACACGTTGTGCTGTATGTCTCTAGACTAGTGGAAAATATTGCCGTATACCAAATGGTATTACTCCTGTTTTGAGAGAGACACGAAAAGGCAATCATCAAGAATAACTTTTTTTTTTTTTTTTTTTTTTTTTTTTTTTTTTTTTTTGCAAAATTCTATAAGTAATAATCATATTTCCATTCTTGGATAAAACAAACATAGCAAATCTATAACGGTTCTTCAAAAAATTCTTTCTAACTCTTTGCAACAATATGACCTCTATAAGAATATTTACAACATAGGCCTAAAACAAAGGAAGGTCTCTCTTGAAAAGTGGTTTTAATATATTTTTTTAAAGAGCTGTAAGAATTATTTTAATTTTATAGCAGAATACAGATACATTTTGGATTCCTATGTCCTATTATTGTGTAAGTCACTGGGGTTGGTTGTTTATAGTCTCAATCCAAGAAAATTATAAATTATTTAATACATTTTCTAGGTGTTTGGCCTGCTTTATGTACTGTTGATCTGCAAGGGTAAGGGGCAATAAATTCAGGACCTTTACTGCTTATTGGCATTGGATTTTTTAAAAAATTTCTTTTTCTCGACTTAAGAAATGGTAGTAGCCTATAAATAATTATAATGTTTTCATTATATAAAATGTATAACGTCAGCAATATAATAATTATAACTTAGAGGAATTTATTAAAGGCGAGTTGCTTGGATATGCGTTTCATCGCTCCTAGGCGGAGGAGCACGTGCCTTGACGTACGACTCCAGAGCGGTGAGGGTAATAACCAAGACGTCCCCGGATGAGGGGAGAGGCAGTGGAGGATGCGAATCGGGATTAGGAACAATGCAGCCGGGCAGGAAGCTCTGCACGGTGCGCAGCCTGCACCCGAATTGCGACATTCGCCAGGAGTCGGCGCCAACCCAACTCCTCGCGTAATGTCGATAGTACTATCGATAGTGGGCTAATGAGGATAGAGTTTAAAATCGATAAATTGGTCGATAGTTACATCCTATATATGACCTAACTTTTAACACTATTCATGGCATTATTCAAACGTATAAGACTTGTGCATTGCAAGTATACAGAAGAAACTAGAGGATATTGACCGTTTTAAATCAAACTTTTTTGTGATACGATAAGTTTTATTTTGGTCAAACTTACGACTTGAATTTCTGGCCTCTTTTAGGGCTTGAAGTGTGAAGTAAGAGAGTCACATACACAGATTTTTTTTTAAAGCATGAGTTAGCTTCCACGGTGAACTGTAATAAAAGCTTGTTCAGTGTTATGGATGTTTAGAATAGGATGTCTAACTGTAGATAGCACCTCACTCCATGACTCTTAGCGGTGAAGCAGTTGGTTAAGAAAAAAAAAATTCGCGATTTAAAATTATTTTAATTTGTTTAATTCTGCATAAAGAAATGTTTTGCCACAAATAATATATTCGCATTAACAATTCATTAGACCTCACTTTGACCTATTGCTAAGAAATTCTTCTTCTTGAAAATATCTTCCCCCTTCTAATAATATCTTCCTGGCGTTAATGACCAAAGGTTGACACGCCATTAAAAAAAAAAAAAGTTTGTATGAGCATATGACCAGGAAGAACACATTATTAATAAAAAAATTTGAAAGTGTTTACTAACAAATCGGTCTATTTAAACTATTCATATAATAAACAAAAAAAAAAAAGAAGAAGTAAAATAACTCTCGTTAGCAAATTTTAGGGACACAGAGATTTTATCGGAACAGGGTAAAGATAGCACACCAAGATGGCCGCCGCATTTTTACCGCCAGTCCCTTCTTTTAAAAGGTTTCCCTAGCGAAATCTAGCTATTTGTGATCTTAACATTACTCGATTTCGAAAATTTTCATCAAACATTCACCGATCCTACATAAACAAAGCTAAAAATGTGGACCCTTCAAAATTGTCTGAACTCCAAGACAATTAAACTTTATCTTTGGAATTGCATTATATATTAATTTATTTCAAATTTTTCCATGTGAGTGGAGTAATATTCCACAATGAGACTAGAAAAGAAATATCACTAATGGTATTTTTTATCTACTGAACAAGCAAAAAATGTCATTACCAACAAAACTTATTTTAAATCAACGACAGCTATATTTACTTAAAAACATATTTTCCTTTTAATTCTCATAAATAAATATCATTAGATAATGTAAGAATGAGATAGGACGAACAGAAGCAAATCAATTTAACAAAAGAGTTCAAGTACCTACGCAAAGGTGATAAATAAGATGAATGAGCAAACGACTACTGAAATAAAATAAAATATTCTTATCTTCCTTCGCCAATGCGATTATTTTATCAGGAACTCAGTATTAACAAATAAAAATACTAAGCCAAAAATGAAACTAATGTAATATTTCATTATATCATTCGTTAAAAATAAAATAAAATAATAATGTAGCAATTACTTGCAATTTGGAAGTACATGGTCAGTGCGGTGACTTTTTAAATTTTACATGTATATCAGCTTATGTGGCAGAACACCCTAGGACCATGTCCAAGAGGAGAAAGGGATTAGGCATAAGGATTGGGTAGATCGGAAAGCTTCGAGTTGAATATGGATAGGAGAAGATAATGGTGAGACTTTAACAATAAGAATTGTATGGACATTAAGGAGTGTGACTTTTGAAGCGTGATAATAATGAATATCATACGAAGGACTTAGGATTAGAACAAGTAAATTTTTAAAATTTTGGAAGTTTAAGTTATGTCTTCCAGCTTAGTCATAATTATAGTTTTGTTTATAGTTAGTTTGTTTCCATTAGAATATATTGAAGAATAATATCCATTAGAATATTAAATATTTCAAAACAAAAACAAATTATTGACAGTAGTTGCTCTTTTGTTGGGGTTCGGTCACAAAGTGTACTACCTTGACCGAATTCCGACAAAAAACATCTATAATAATCTCTAAGCTCAAAAACGTTCCATTTGAACAAATTATTAACAAGTTTCTGGTTTTTTGGAATATATCTTACAGAAAAACAAACGCATTCTATTAACATGCAAAAACACATGTTAAGTTTGATTATATCCCAATTGTTGACGCTTACCTTCAGTGGTAAGGGCATCAAAATGATAACCCATCTACATTAACTTTATCTGTCTATTCCTATGTTGAATAGATGAATAAACAAGACTTATTAGACAGATTGTGAGACCATAATGGATCCCCTGATCGGTCCTGACGCCCAAAGAGAAGAGAATTTCTCATATGAGCTGCCGTTGAAAGGAGTTGTTACGTCTTCCTCGAAGCAGACCTGAAGTCGCTACTGGTGGACCTCTCACCCACACTGCCCCAAGACAAACGGGCAGACAGAAAGTGACATTTCAGTACGGAAAATCAGCTCTCGGAAAGTAAAATGAGCGCAGCCGAGGAGGAATGACCGCCGGGCAACAGACACAAACAAACATATAAAGCAGTCAGAACGGACGATAAACTGATGACTGATCACCCCCTCCCACCACCCTTATTCCGGACCAAGAGAAACAAGGGTGGGGGGTGGGGGCACGGAGACCATCCCCTCAGATAGGCTTAGCTCTGGTCCACTTACACACATATATCCCGGCTAGCCCCTCGTCCCTCTTCCCTTATCACTCCCCGAGACAGATAAGAAATACTTCAACCCTTTCCCTTTATAAATGGCGAACTGGGTCAATGCAATCCACTTAGCAAGTTATGTGACCAAGCAATCTTCATTTTACCAAGTAGTCTTAAATGTTTGCAATCCTAGTAACTAAACGAGAACAGATAAGCATTATCTAGAATAAAAGTGGCAAGCAGGAGGAAAAAAATATATAAATTATATTAATATTAGTTATCCACCAAACCAGTTTTGTTCCTTTACTGGGACCTCATCAAGGCCCTCAGAAAAAATATTTAATAACGCAAAACTAATTGACACTTGATTGTTGCCAGTAAAATGCATGCACACAACTTAAAAGTTGATTATAATAAATATAAAATGAAATGAAATATTCACTGAAGATACAAAAGGATCCAACCCATCGCAAGAAAGTCAAAAGGAAAAGGATTTTAATAAATTATCAGTTTAAAATCTAATATATTTTTTATTAAATGCACAAGAGTTGGAACCTCAACTATTGATGTACTGCCCTTCTTGAATTATTTTTATTTCAGTACAGGCAAATAGTAATTTTAAAAAAAATATACAGAAAACCACTATTATTTTCATAACTACGCCAATAAATGATATACGAAAGTATTGCATAAAGTAACTTTTCTACTTGGTGAAGAAGTATTTCTATACATTACTGGAGACTGTAGAAGCCTACATGAACATCTTAATACCGTTTACGGGGAGGATATTACTCAGAGGATGAAGAGCATTATAGCTAGTTTTATTTTCATGCCCTGAAGAAGCCTTCACATGATGTGCGAAAACTCAGGAAAAAGTAACTTTTCTACTTGGTTAGAAGTATTTATGAATTTTACTGGAGACCTTGGAAACCTACTCGGACTACTATTTTATTTAAAGCTTCATTTCGCTCTACTAATCCACGTCTATTATTGACGCCTCTTTAGGGGTTTAATTTGTAATTTTCAAAAAAGAAAAAAAAAACACTGCATTTACAATTTAAAATAGGATTCTTCCGTCACCAGAATCTTTGAACCAGAAAAGAGAGTTTGTTGACCGTAGATATTATTCTAAGATGATTTTAGTTGGGGTCCGGTCGAGGTACTAGTTGTCTGTGTTATTTAATAAATAATAATTCATCCTAGGGGAAATTAGAATTACAAGAAAAACTAATAAATAATCTGAAATAACTTTATATCCCATCTATCTAAGAATTTTTTTTTTTCCTCTTTTTTTTTTTTCTTTTTTTTTTTTAAGGGACCCCAAAGCTTTTTGCATTGAAAAATAAGAATGGGCAAAAAGAAAAAAAAAAATGTTGCACAGCTAAATCTTGGGAGAGGTCTTTCTGAAGGGAGGTTCAGGCCGACCGGAATCTAATCTCAGCTAATGACAGGTTAGGGCGAAGGACCTGGAGGCCGAAAGTCTGTAATTTATGCCCCTTTTGGTGACGGGTAACAAAAAAAAAAAAAAACAAAAAAAAAAACAACAAATTAATAAAAAGTAAATAAAAACATGGTCCAGCCTAATCGATCTTGGGGTAGACCCAAGTTTGAGATCATAGATCCTGATGTATCTTCTCAAGGTCACAAGCCTTGAATAGTACACCTAACTATCTGAAAACTTACATAAGTCACTTTTTTTCAGTTTTGAAATTTACCTATTCCCTTTTCTGTGAAAACACCACTTAAACCATCATTTTCCACTGATCTTAAATTTAGGAAGATACCCCCCCCCCTCCCAAAAAAATACAGCGTTTTTTGAACCAGAAAAAAACAAATTCTGATCTGTTATTGTATAATGGCTGAAATCGGACAAGGAATAACATGAAATGAGCCAAGAAACATCTCTGCTGAACTTTTTTCTATTTACATAAATTATATAAAAGCCATTCATATAAATAGCTGACGAATATTACTTGAGTATTCATCTCCTATATATTTGTGAATTATCTCCAAATAAAGTGAATTATATTAATGTTTAATTGAATTTGTATTGTGGTGATTAGATAGACCACATTAGATACATAGTAGGTTTCCTTTTTGAGAGCATTTCAACAGAAAACAATGGAATTTATTCTAAGATGATTTTAGTTGGGGTTCGGTCGAGCCCCAACTAAAATCATCTTAGAATAATATCTACGGTCAACAAACTCTCATTTTGAAATGGAATTTATTATTTGAGAGAGACAACAAAACTGGAAATTCCTAAATGTTTTTCAAGCAAGAATCTCTCACCTTGACAGGGACAACATAACATAAAGTTGGACCTCCGGAGTGGAGTCAAGTCCATTATTCTCTTTGGTGAGAAATACTCAACTAATTGTCCCAGAGGAAGAAAAAAAGAAACCAAAGAACTTCTCTCTGGAGCCTGCTCCAGCGTGCCTGACATCCGAGGAAGTCCAGGCTAGGAAGATTCCTTCAGACCGGGTGGTCTTCCATTTCAGCCGCGTCAACCGATTCCAGATATTTACAAGAGTGGGACATCAGGGACATCTGCTGGTTCCTTACTTCATTGGTTACTACATAGGATTTTTGATATGAGTACTTCTCATATGAAGGTTAAGTAACTTAACAAACAAACTAATTCGAACCGAATGATTACGCTCAATCTACGAGTCTTAAAGATTTCAGTGGTAATGTTGAATTAGTTCTTTCTTTATTATTGTTTATTATGGTATGCCTTTTATTGCTTTCATACATAAGTCTCAAGTCGTACCACCAATGAAAATCATATATTGGAGTGTTCACAAGTCCTTCAAACTTTGCAAATTGGAAGTATTAAGGCTTTGAAGGCACTGTTTCTTCTTTTTCCTCAAAATTTGAGAGACAGCCCATTCTTAGGCACTGGTCTGGAATATTCCTGGAGTCTGAAACCTTCCTGATGGTATAGACACGGAGGCAGACATTTTCTAGAGACAGCCCATTCATAGACCGTGGTATGGAAGATTCCAGGACTCTGAGACCTTCCTGATGGTCTAGACATGGAGGCAGACATCTTCTAGAGAGACAACCCATTCATAGACAGTGGTATGGAAGATTCCAGGACTCTGAGACCTTCCTGATGGTCTAGACTCGGAGGCAGACATCTTCTAGAGAGACAACCCATTCATTGACCGTGGTATGGAATACTCCTGGACTCTGAAATCTTCCTAATGGTCTAAACACAGAGGCAGACATCTTGAGAGACAGTCCATTCACAGGCCGTGGTCTGGAAGATTTCTGGACTCTGAAATCTTACTGATGGTCAAGACATGGAGGCAAACATCTTCTTCAGGACTTCATAAGGCAAATCTTTCGACCATTGTAAGTAAATAACAAAATTTATTTGGGTATCTCAACATACCTGATTTTTTTTAACTTAATCTAAGTGATCCTTCCCTTTATGTACTCTAAAATTAAAGGCTTTAACGTATTTCTGTGTTTCAATATGTGTTTAAATATAATGGGGTTTTAATTTATTAATATGAGAACAAAATCCTCCAAGAATTAATGTTCAACTGAAAAAAGTTGGAACTTAAAGATATGAGTGTTGGGATAATTAAATAGGAAGTAAGGCAATCTAGGATATCCATCAAGCCGCTTACTGCTGTAGTAAAGCAAAGGAACTTTTATTCTTGAGAATATTTTAATTTGGGAAATTACCAAAAATAAAATTTAAAAAAACCTTAACCTAAAAGTTTGAGGGTTAATTTGAGGCGAGGTCGCTCATAATTACATAGGCCCATAATAATTGCATCGAGGCTGTCAAAAGTTTGCGAACAAACCTGAACGAAGCGTGCAACATTTAGGGCAGCCCTTGTTCCGTCTTAATCCGGCGTAATTTGCCTCTCCTTCTCCAGGGCACCGACAGGACAAAGACACCCATCCATTCTTCATAAGCTTTTACATAACTTAGGTCATTCCAGCATTTCTCTCACCACTCCCATTCAGCTGGCCCACTTTGTCTCCTTCCTTCCTCTCTCCCTCTGCAATCTCTTCTTACCAGTCGATTCTCCTCTCTCTCGCCCTCTCCCATCTGATAACAGAGGTGACTAGGCGATATGAAATAGAACGTGTAGCAGCTTCAGGCTTCTCTGACAGAAACAGTATGGAAGAATACGCACAAGTTGCGAATAACGAGCAAGATAAAGTATAAGTTCGACTGAGTTGTAATTTTACCTCTTCACTCGTACCTTTCCCTTACCGCTATTCTCCCCTCCTTTTTTCTTTTATTCCTCCCTTTACCCGAAGGAGAATTCCCACTAACTGACCAAAGCACAACAAATCAGTGCGATTACATTATATCACTGGAGACTCAACGACAGCTGACCGACATTTGCTTTTGTAATGTTTCAGTTTTATTTTCACATCACAGTAAAAAGATTTTTTTTTTTTTTTTTTTGGGGGGGGGGGGAGAAGGTATCTATTTGACAGAGATTGAAATTTCTGCAACTTAATTTCATCATAAGCTAATTCTTCTCATTGAAATTCATATCTTTCCCCTCGAAATGTAAAAGTTAAACTTTCTTTTTAGAACAATTTGTCCAGTAGTATGAAGGGTCTTCTAGTAGAAGTGTGCCGTACAGAGTAGAGTTATCCAACCAAGATGGCCCCAGGATTCCTACATTTTGACCGCTGAGTCCGTATTAGTAGATGTACCGTGGGTATATTCACGTTAGTATCACATTACGACTGTATGATATCTACAGATCAATAAGATATAGGTCGTCATTTACTCTCATTTATATCCATCTAACTGACGCTAAAGAAATCTCCGTAGTCCACGCAGCTCTTGCAAAATGTTATTTTTTTTTTAATAAAGATTTTTCTTTCAAATCAAACGGGGAGGGGGGAGGAATATGCCCCAGATTTAAATTTTATGTACTTAAAAATTGAGAGTAGTTTTTCGGGGATAAGTACATAGATAAACTTATGTAAGGCCAGGAGAGGATGTTCTGTAGTCCAGTACTGGAGGATAATCTACAGTTCTTCTGACAATTAGTTGATCTGGAAAGGGTTAAAGATGACCTCCAATAAAGAAGCTGTGTATTTAATTTTAATGATCTATTGAGTGCTTCGCCCTCTGAGTCAACCAAATTCCAGTTTTTTTTTTTATCTCTAAAAAAAAATGTAAGGCTGGCCAACAAAGTGTCTCTTTAAATATCGATTGAATGTCGTTGAAGCAACACTTCCAAAAGGTTTGAGAGCTGTTTGAAAGTTGAATGCAGCCTAATTGGAACCTTCCTTCATTCCAGACGCTCTACTTGAGGCCTTCATTAAAAACTGTACTTCCATTAATAACTTTTAAGGACTAAAAAAAAGTAACTTGAGGTCGTCCTTATATCACTAAATGTCTTACCTGGGCTTTGCTATGTTATAACATACCACATCCCTGTCTGTTCATTCAAATCTTCAATTTTTATTAGTGGTATAGTGTCTAGAATATTTTACTCCAGTAGCAGTTAAATACAGACAGTGACAGTGAACACATGTATTCGGCCACGAGGATGGACAATGTCCGAAAGCACTCGCCAACAGAAGATGGTTTGCAGAAACTAATGAAGACGGATAATAGAAGGTATGATAGTTCTATATTCTTTGGTAGTGAAAATAACCTTTTAGATTATTTTAATTATTATTAGTTGAGCCGAAACGATGTCAATAATAAAATAATTACACAACAATTTTCCATTGTTTTATTTTTCTAATCCTGGGCAAAACCTTTCGAATAATTTTTCAAGCAAATTTTTTAAATTATTGATAATGCTCCTAGGACTATTGAAACCTAAGACTCTCATTGTGGGGATTGTAACAGGGCCTTTCTAATTAAAACAACTCTCAAAAGAATGTATTAATATTTTCTTAAAAGAAAAAGTGTTCCACAACGGTCAAATTGGTTTTGAATTCTGAAAATACTCAGAGTAACTCAGAGTTTTTTTTTGTTTTGTTTTTTAAGTTGAGCAAAGCAACAGAAAATTATGCAAATTATAACGTAAATAATTATAGAAAATTATGCAAGTCGTATAAACACAACTAAATAAGCTTTTAAAAATGTTTTCATGTGACAGTAAGTATATAAATCACCCAGGACAGCACATATAAACATCTATGTCCATAATGAATCCCTTAGGCACTGGATATTGTTTATTGCCATTCCAAGATTTATCACTTCCTCCGATTCGCGCGCGCCCACATGGAACTTAATTACGCACCTACAACAGAATATTAGAATAATAGGGGTGGGGGGGGGGAGGAAGAATAACAGAAAACTCATCGAATAATTATGCAAGAAGAAAAAAAATAAATTTATAAGTTTTAATTAGCATTCTTTATGTATGATGTTGCTGATAAATACATAAGTGACAAACTATATTTAGATGAAATCCTACTTAAGACAAACTAAATCAATATGTAAACAAGTTATTCAGATTCAGCCATTGGCGGAGAGCTACGCCCGCAGAAAACTAAAAAACTTCAATAAAAAAAAATAGCATCATTGTGATATTGTAATTATCGATTGATGTATCCATGATTATATATTATAAATAACTTATAATAATAAATAATAAATTACAATATTAAATAATTATTAAATTATAGCGATGATGGAGAGGAATGGTCCGAATTGACTGAAAAAACCATTAATATTAATAATAATAAAATGTAAATTAGTTATAAATCTGCAAAGAATATGTATGTTATTAAATGACGTTTTATTATACTTATAACTCAAGATTAAAACAATATTAACAATAAGGTGGGAGAGTTAAATAATTATGGATTAATACGTGCTATCCAATAAGTTTTATTACATTCAATTTTTCCAATGAAAAAGTGGAATATTTTGATAAAAATGAAAATATAGAAATATCATATAAAGCAGTAAAATATTTATAATACCTGACTAATTGAGAGAATATGGTACGAACCTAAAAAAAAGAAAGCAAAANTAAAATAATAATAATAATTACTATTTATTTATTATATTATTTATTAAAATTAATAGTGGTAACATATACAGCAAATACACAAGAATAACCTAAAGATAGCATTGAAATATCAATTATTAGTCACAATTCATATTATTTATTGAAAAAAAAAATGCTATGGGTAAACTAACTAAAATATTGTTGGATTACTACCACAACCACAGAGATCATAGATAAAATTGTAAATGTCAGTGATTTAAATATAATTAAGAAATAAATCTATGAAGACCATTTCTTTTTTATAATTACTAAACTTTATTTTGGGAAAAGCATATATTTATTATCGATGGAAAATCATTATTTGAATCGGTGCCTACATCACTAGTAATCTATATAAACAATTAATGAGAGGGAATGGAATAAAAAATCTATCTGTCTCAGCCAGGAATCGAACCAGTATCTCCTGCTATCCGGGCCGGTGCATTTACCGTTATGCTACCAGGACGCGCTAGATGTCTCATTCATTTCCCTCTACGCAAACAAATTTACTTGGGATAAAATACCACAACCAAATAAAATATTTATAAAGTAATCTATATATTATATTTTAAAAAGATTGGTTGGAGGACCCAACAAATTAAGACTTGGATATTTGTGATGAACAGCATTCGATGCCATATTTTTCCAATTCATCAATGTTCCACCTTTGATTTTCAATATTACACTCCGATAAAAATCATGCAGTAGGCAATCTGACATAACCATTTCCCCGAGTCGTAAAAAACCAAATTTATCTGCTTAAACGACGGACGGAAATATAGAACTTTCACTGGATAATGACAGGTGGCAAGTCAGCTGTGACAGCTCGTTGGTCATTCTCTGAAGATTTTCTTCCAACGTGTGGGTCAAGTGGCAGAGGAATGCCTTTCCCTTTGGACGGTAGTAGAGGAGTGGTTGCTTTCCCACATCTTAGGCCAGGTCGCCAAACCCTTCGAGGCATTTCAAATAACTTTACAACCCCTAAAACCATTAACGTGGGGAGGGAGAAATAAGTTAATTGGACACAAGATGAGTGATCCAATTTGTATCGAGTTACGTCCCAGCAAAACTCGTCGGTGGCCTCTTAGGGAAGGAAATACCTACTGGATTCTTTGGATAAATTTTTTTTTTTTTTCCTAAGCTCAACTAATGCCAGAAAGCTATGTCAATTAATTTACTAAATAAAATTCCCTTATCAGAGGGGATTTAGCTCCAAGCCACTATTTTTTTTTTATGTCAAAAAATATTTCCCTTTCAAATAGAATCAGTGACCTTTACTACATAAAATAAAAAGACCGAAAAATTAAATCAGAAAATTAATCTATCATACATACAGTAGGCGAAGCAATTCTAAATTTAGTAGACAATAAAAACACACATCACAAGTACACAAAAAACATATACAAATAACTTATAAATTTTCAATTCTGGCAATTTTAATTTAAATTATTTGGAGATCTTCATTTGATACCTACATAATGGAAGTGAGGTTGAATTCGTTAGATAACAAAATAAGCCAATGGTATGTGGGGTTTTGATAGCTAAAACATTAATTTATACTTGAATGAGGGTTGATAGTTGATACACAACCATTAAATATATCTGTTTTTTTTTGTTTTTTTGAATGTTTAAAAGTATAAATAAACTGAAACCTAAATGCACCCTCTGTTTTCTTCAGTTTGCATTTCAAAAATAGATTTGGAGAGTGAAAAAGAACCCGAGAACTTTCTATTTCTGCATGCCTGTAGTGAATAACCTATATTTACAACAGTCTATGTCTGTTCCTATTTCTGTTTGTTTCGGCTATGTGTGTGACCAACGAAAACAAGGGGCATTATATTCCCCCTCAGAGAGAATCCCCTCCCTCAGCATTTACTATTCCATCTCTCAAATCGAAGAAAAAAAATTTTTTTTTCTTAAAAAAAAAAAATTAAATTGCGATAATAATAATAAGAACAATGTGGTAAGACAATAAACAGCAAAATTAATTAAAGAAAAAAATTTATTTCACACCTAATTCTTATATAGGTTTTTATGATTCTTAAATCAATATTTAAACAACATAAGAGGAGAAAAGCGAAGAAGAAAAAATTGTACAAATAATAATAACTTATTACAAAAGAAATATGTTTACAATATTATACCTAGCTTTAAATGAAACTATAATATGAGAAATATTTAATTAATAAACACATTTTTAAGTTAATTAATTAGATTAAGAACATATAACTCATATTTTTCTACCAGAAACATATATGAGATAATAACCATATATATAATAATAATAAACATATATGAACTAAATATGTTGGCAGGGTTTAAGTACGTTATTGTGACAATAACCTAAATCCAAAGGTTAGAGGCATCTGATATTCTTCTGATTTTCCAAGGAATGCTGTCCCATTTTGAAGGAAAGTGGTTCATTTACTATCATATACTACATCGAAACATATTATTTCGTATTTAGATTTACCATATATAAGTCTGAATTCCAATTGAATTGAAAGGGAAAAAAAAAATCAAGAAAAAGAGTTCAAACGGAGAGTTTTTTTAAAGTTTTTTTTAACAGTAGATATTATTATTAAAGTTGTAGTTTTTTTGTTAGTGTTCGGTAAAGATAGATCCAAAAAAAACTATTAAAAAAAAAAAGTGTTTTTTTTAAAACTATCTGCCAACGTTTCGGCTTACATTGTAAGCCATCTTCAGGGCTGTCATGAAGGCTAGAGAGGACGACGTTGTATCACCATGTTTAAAACGTCCCCTCTCGCCTTCATGATAGCCCTGAAGATGGCTAACAATGTAAGCCGAAATGTAGTTAAATTTTAAAAAATACACATTTTAAAAATTTGTATTTTTTTTTTATTTATCTACCTTGACCGAACACCAATAAAAAACATCTAATAACGAGTGTTTTACTTATTAATAGATTTTATAATAAAGACCCCCCGCCCCTCCACGCACACCCTTTTTCAAAAACGAACAAAAAACAACAATATTTTCGAACTATAACATTGAAATTATTAATAAATAAAGTTCTTTGATAATGATTTTGCTTTGGCCTATTCTTCCCGTAACCCCCAGTGAGACTTCGTTACATTTCAATGGTATTTATTGGCATTAAAGTAAATGTCTCTCAATAACTCCAATGTTCGTGTGTGAGACCCATTCATGACCTTTAAAAGTCACACATTAGTCTATCACAATAGTTGGGAGTTCTCCTTTTCTTCTTAAGCGTACCCAGAATTATATATCTAGGTCTTCCGGCGAGAGAATCAGTGATATGTTTGTAACTATTTGTCCTAACGTGTAGTTTCATGTTTGTGTATGATATCACACCAAAATGGTACTACATACTTCCGTAAAACTAGAAAAAAAAAAAATATATAGATTTTTTTTCCTTAAAAATAACAGTTTGAAACGTTATTCACAACACTAAAATGGGATAAAACATTTTCAGTAGAAGTCATACAGATTATATTATAAGCAAGGGGTAAGAGCATCTAAAATGAAGAGGTAACGTACGACAATGAATAAATTGCAAATAATCCATGAATAATGAGCATTTCGTGAATGATGTAAGGAGTATCCTCGGAACCTCATCAGGGGCTAAAGGGAGATTAGGGAAGAAGACATCTCGAGCGCGATATACAAGGGGAATAGCAGATGGGTTCAGCTCATTTCCTTCGCCTCCTATGCGTCTATGTACACAAATATTACCTGGCAAACAACGCACTCCTTCAGGTCGGAATTAACATCTTCCCGTTAATGTAAAATGGTTTGTATCTGTAAACTGTAACGAGATGAACTGTAAGCAAGTTTTGATAGCTAACTGGTTTGCAATGGGAGATCTTCATTTTATTTCCTGCACAATATCCTATATAAGTTAGGGTTAGAATTAGAACTAAAAGAATTATATACATATGAACACTATATAAGTACTCAACTTAATGGTTCGCAGAGCTTGTTCAATGAAGAAGAATATTTAAAAGCAAGCGAAACAATGAAAATATAGATTTCTTTACTGAGGAATTCATTTATCTTGGAAATTAAAAAGTTCCCCACACAAACAAAATAATAATTTAAAACAATATTATAGTTAAGCTTGTTTTTCTTTAAGGTAATTTGAAAAAAAATATTGAATCAATCAAATTGAGTAATGATAAGGGCACCAGCTAGCTCATATGATGACCTCCGTATTAAATGGTATTGGTTTAGGATTAGGATCAGGTTACAGGGCGATCAACATCATGGTTATTACGCCCTGATAAATGGTATTGGTTTGCGTCTTGTGTTAACTGTAGATAGCCCCTTTCCCCACATTTCTAAATGTTTTCATGAGAGATTTAACACTCCACTGATCAATCTAATCAATTCTCAACGTTTTAACGACCCCTTTTTCTGCTATTATCCCTATACTTGAAGGTTGGTATTTCCCTGTCTTTCTGAACACTCTTCAGATCACGCTGTTTGATGGATGACATTATTATTTTAAATATAATCAACTCCTGCTGCAGTAAAGAGCTCTATAGTTTTTGTGCAAGATGGGAGTAGTAACATACCTTATATGAGAAGGTTTGTGTCAGCTAAAGAGATGAAATGAAACACACCTGAAAAATCGGAAGTAACATAACCTTCCCTCCAGGACACTTAGGATGGGATCAGAATATCGATTCGTGAATACGTTTCCAAGGGAGGACTGAACAGAAGGGAAGCAGATGTCACGTTAACAGCCCAGCCTGTGAGAGCAGCTGTGTCTCATGTGGAGTGTCCAGTGTGGTCAATGAGAAACAGGAAACAATTCCTTCGACAAACGAATCCGAGAATATGGTGAAATGGACTTCCTACCTAGAGGTACTAATGTACTAACAACATGTAATGAACTGTAATGAACATATGTTCCATGTCGCTGAATGATGAAGTGCTATTCTTGTAACATGATCATTATACCATGTCTTCCCTATCTAAAACAAATTTCTACGAATTCCTTGAAATGTCTTTAACATTTTTTAAATCTCCTTGCATACACTTTTTGCCCGTAAATGGCGATATGTGTCTCAATCACTCCATTTCACCTAATTAAGTCTGATCCAACTTTTAAGGTCTTTTCTTTAGAAGAATAGACCATCAAAAATGTAGTTCCCTTTAGGTAGGAACCTTCATCTTAAATTTAGAATGCGATAAAGTAGTAGAGTTAGCAAGATTATTTATTTCTTATGCTAAACTCTTATGAAGGAAACAGCTAAATCCATACTATTATTTTTATGAAATAATATATCAGCCACATAGTGGCTCATACATAAATATTATTGATATAATATAAATGAAACAATAAAGTCGTTCACGAAAGTAATTTAAGACTAAAAATATGTAAACAATCTCTCAAAAAAAACAAATAAACTCACACTTTTTCCAAAAATAAATAGAGAATAAAATTTAATTTTAATTCTTTCTACTTGCTACGTTTATGACTGAAACAGTATTGAGTAAGCATGGTTACCAGTATTGCAACTTCTTCGGAAAATTTGAAAATGGTCGTGGCAGGTATATATATATATATATATATATATATATATATATATGGAACCTCACTATTGAATACCAACTCAACAAGAACACAAGCAATGAATATTCATTTTATTTTCCTGCTTCTTAATGCACCGCCTGCCAAGGTTATGATGGCGCAGAAATTTTGTTAAATTAATGTAGAATTGTGCCTTACAACCGGTAATGAGCTGGACACAGAATGATGGAAGATCTCTTTCCAGTTTTCAGGACCCCTCCCCTACCCGGATGCACCGAATGGTGCAGTGGCTGGAGCCACCAACATAACGCGCACGATAGATAGCCTTAGGACACTTAGGGGCATTAGGAGACTTATCTTTCGCATCCCCAGAACTTGGCCTGCTGGAGGAAGAATCAGGGCCGAGCAAGCGAGGGGGTTGGGGGGGGGGAGAGGAATGTAGAGGTGGAAAAGCTTGAGACGTACACTCTCCCCAGCTGCAATCAATACACAGTTTTCAGTGGGGTCTCTCTCCTCGCTTTCCCGGCCACGGGGTAACTGGGTGCACTTGGCTCCAGTACAGAAGCGCAGGTAATGCGTCGTGTTGTGTACTCCAGCTGACCAACAGTCGAGTAGCCCATTTGGACACAATGTGACAACAATGAACTTGCAAACCCCACTCCACAAGAAAGCAGAATACCTTCAGCAGAGATTGTTTTTAGTTTTCAGAAATTGCAGATCTTGAAACAAGAATACTGCAGTAACAATTTTTAGTGCATGGGAAAAGAATAAAACATCTAACTGTCCCAGCTAGGACTCGAATCTGGATCTTCGGCTATCCGGTGCATTTTCCATTTATGCTGCCGAGAGTCTGGTAAGTTATTAAATTCCCCACACTAGAGTCGAGAGTCTAACCTCCGAAGCAGATGGTTAGACTCTCGAAACTAGTGCGGGAAATTTAATAACTTATCAGACTTGTCTTGGTAGCATAAATGGAAAAAGCACCGGCCCGGATAGCAGGATATCCAGGTCCGAGACCTGGCTGGGAGAGTTAGATTTTATATTCTGTTCCCTTGCACTAATAATTGTTAAAATTTACGTGGGATTAAATACCACAAAAAAATAATCTTTATAAAATACTGCAGTAATTTCATTCTAATAACCACATAAGAAATATCACGAGGATAATACAATAAACATTAATTCAAAATAGGAACATCTGTTTTTTACTCCAAAATAACTGAAAGTATCCTTAAAACAATTATTTATTGCCTGATCAATTTCGTGTTCATTGACGCCTCTTCAAGAGCTTAAAATATATTAGACAATTTATAATGATGAACCTTCCACTTCGAAAGCTACGTCAACATATTATAGTATCTAAAAGTAACAGACCCCTTTATATTGCTTTCATATTGGCTTGTACCATTCTGCTTAAATTTTATTCATAAATATAATTTTGAACTGATCACTAAAAATTAAAAATCAACTATATCAGCCGTAGATGTTTATTTTCAGTTAAAGGTACTTTAATTATATTACAGATAAGGTGTAAAAAAAAGTAAAATTTTGGCTATAGAAAGTGACTAGATACAAAGTACACAGACAAATCGAGCATTTTTGAGTTTTGAAACCAACGTTCTACGTGATTGTTGAATGAAATTGAAAGAAATCATGGAAAGACATCTAAATTCTAAATCACTAAGAAATTATTAATTCGGAAGGCATTCAGTGACAGAAAAATATATTTGTTCACGTAGGCTTCGACGGTCTGGAGTCTCTTCTCAATCGAAGCAAGTTCGGATCTAGTGTCATTTATCTGCGCCTTGAGTATCATCTTTGAGGATCTTCCCAATATGTTCTGTATGCGTTGACTGCCTCCTTTTTTTGTCACTTTAGAACACGTGGGTAGTACGTCATGGTCTCTGCATCTCTTAAGAAATGCTAGTTGTGCCAGGAGTCTCATTTTCTTGGATCTGAATTTGTCATTGCTCTTCATTCTCTGAACAACATCCTCCCCGTACAGGTTGGTTAGATGTTCACGTAGGCTTCGGCGGTCTATATATATAGAAAAATATATTACCTACCTCCATATCGGTTATATCCAATCAAATTTTACTGTGCATTTAAAAAAAAAAGAAAGATATCAACCCTGTTGCGGGTGGTGAGGGGGGCATTGTGTTACTTATACAACTCAATGTAACATTTTATTTAACCTTAAAACTTCCATTTTCTCAAGGGAGGGAGGGGGGAATAAAAAGGGTTGGCTCCCAGGCTTTCGGCCGGGACGGATTCGAGCCGATTTAAGGGCGAATGTAAACTGTGTGTGTGTGTTTGTGGAGGAACCACGGACCAGTTTAGGGCCAGACGGAATGGCCGTGTGGTGTTGAGGGGGTGGGGGGAGGGGCTTTTGTCTCCACCTAATTTATGTACAAGATTTTATAGGTCCCCCTCCTCCCGGGAGAGGTGCCAGGCCGGGGAGTCCTCAACAGAGAGCACCGCCTAGGAGTCGGGAACCAGGCCTATTAAAGGAGAGCAGCTCAAATCCCTAAATTATTCCCCCCAGGGAGAACTGGAGAAGCAGTCCGCAAAACAACCCCTCACATATAATTCACGGTGAATTAACATTTTAACAAGAAGCGTGTAAGAAAATGGACCAATTAAAAGAGAAATGTCTTTGTACTGGAAGAATAATACTTGAAAATAAATATTTTATTTGGTTGTGGTTTTTTATCCCACGTAAATTTTAAACAATTAATAGAATAGAAATAGGCTCTCGCAAGTGTAGAGGGAATTGAATGAGATATCTAGCGCGTCCTGGTAGCATAACTGGTAAATGCACCGGCCCGGATAGCAGGAGATCCAGGTTCGATTCCTGGCTGGGAGAGACAGATTTTTTTTATTCTATTCCCCCTCTATTAATTGTTTAATACTTGAAAAGATTATGTAAAATCACTAGGATTCAAATAGATCAAATCAAATTGTATGGGCCATAGTGAATTTGTAACATCTAGTACGAGTTATGGACTGTTTACTTGAAAAAAAAATCTATATTTTTGAACTGGTGAAGTGCGACTGACTTTAATTGTCTGATAGAATTTCTAAATCATTTCAATTGTTTTTGAGCCCGAATAAATTTTATTCCGGTAGTTTTACTGTCAACATCTCATGTTTTTCTTAAAACATATATTGAATATTAAAAAATAAATAGAGTCCTTATAAAGATGTAAATCAGGACAAACAGATTAACATAGAAAATTAGTATATACCTAATTTTTATATAATAGCCAATAATTTTTTTAAATTTAATATGGAAATAAAATGCGATAACTTCTACATATGGAATTCAATAAATATTTATTATTTGAAAATCCTAAATAAAAAAATAAATTAATATTAATGGCAAAAACGAATGTAATTAAAGGTCATTACTTATTTAATATAAGTAAATTAGTACGATATTCGAACTCTTTCTTCAAAGAGAAAATTTTTTGATGCATATAAAAAGTTAAAAAAAAAAAAAGTATACCCCAGAGAAGATAAAATGTAATCATTCAAGAAGACCTACTTTAAGAGAGAGAGAGAAATATATTTTAAAAAAGAATTAAAAAAAAAAAAAGAAGAAGAAGGCAAAAATACTGTGATTAGACAGAGGTAAACATATTTACTTTATTATGGAGTGTTTTCAAGGGGAGGCGCCATAGAGCGATAACCAGACTTGCGTAATCACCCTCATAATGTTAAAAATGTCGTCGTTCTGGTGTTGTTTTATGCTAATACCTACAGCGTAGAAGGGTTGGCAGTGGTGGATAGGAAAAATCCATACTAAACATGACAAATAATCAGCCCAGAGCTCTTCCAGTTCCCGTAACAGTCAGGATTCGCAGGATAAACACTGATGAATTATGAATACTACAATAATAATTATTGAATCCTGAAGGTAAATATAGAGAAATAGAGGTAGAAACCATGCCGCGTCTCATTGGTGGGTTAATAGAACGGACGACTGGGAGATGTGGTGGAGACGATCGTGCCGTTAGGAACAATGTCGCGTGGAAGTCGTGGCCTCACGAGTCGAACGTATGGGAGCGTCTTGCGATAGAAACAAGACACACTTGTGATAAAAGTCCATGATCAGCAGATGTTTTGCTCGAACAGTAAGTGGAAATGTATAATTGAGAAGAACAGAAACATGAAGAAACCGTGTGGCGCTAATTTAAGAGAGGCTTGTGGGAGGATGTGGGCGTCTATACCGCTGATTGGAGAGGGAATAGCCTCAGTGTTGGAGGGAGTAAAACAAGAACAAAAGAAGCTTGAAGGATGGCGAAGGGCATGCACAAGAAGGAGTTGGCCTTGCTCTTGAAAGTCGTTTTGCGAAACAGTGAATATCCTTGGCGTCTGACCATCCCTTTCATCGTCCTCACTCCAAGCCTCAATCCCACTCCCACTGAATGACAAATACTCTACTAAAAATGAACGGGTCCTTACTCAAGCGAGGGTGCGTTTCCGCAGGGGAAAACGAAGTTGTCGCGAACACACGTGGAACTTCTTCCCCCGGGGGTGCGAAAATTCCAGAGGGTGGAGTGGTATAAGTGTTCCGAAAGGGTTGGGACGTGCACTGCGGATGCGGCGGGGAAAGTGCATATCGGCCTTGAAGCTGCCGATCAATACTCGCGGGGTAGTCGGGTGCATACTGCACAAGGGGAGGGGCCGTGCAACTTTTAACGGCGGCATCCCTTAGCACAACTCGCGCAGGAACACGAAACGGGGATTTAAACTTCCAAAGCGCCTCAACGAGAAAGTTATTTCAATTTTGACAGCTTCCTTAACAAGATAGAATGTCTCGTGGAAGTGCACGAGACAAAGACATTCCCTATGCCAGTTGATTTAAGTAAGGATAAAAAAAAACTAAAGTTAATTATCAAAAATGTCATTTGAAGTGTATAATAACAATGAGAAGATTTATGTCTGGCCGTAAGATGGACCTACGCTCCACTATCTCTTGCTACAGTTCTACATATTATAAAATATACATTTAATATAGAATGTAAATACATCATATATATTTATATAATATGTATATTGTATAGTGCAAAATATTGTATGTGGACTTTACGTAAAAATGAAATAAAATATGAATATAAGAACATGTATTTTTATAACTAGCAGGACTACATGAAAGTATTATTAATAAAATGTAAATTTAGTCTTCCTCTATCTCCTCCATATTTTCTTTTAAAAGATTAAACCCAAAAACTTTGATCCATAAATATCTCATTGAATTTACATGTTTAGTGATAATTTCGGGGAGGCATGGGATGAGTTAGGGTTTGGAAATCCTCGAAGGAAATTGAGAGAAGACTGAGTGCAGTAGACGATGCTAAATCTGTTCAAAGGGAGGCCGTAACCAATGCCTTCTTTACCCCTGCAAAAGGCCAGATCGGAGTGCAACAGACTCCGAGGCTGGTTCTGGGGGCAGGCGTGTCCCCTCCAACCCACTCTCCCCTGCAGGCCATCCTGTGACGCGGCCGAACCCAACGCCTGATTAATCTACCACGCTAATGAGCAGTCAGGAAGCCATCCTTTGTCGAGAGGCCTGCCAGCCAAGCTATTTCCTACAGGAGCGCGGATTGTTCCCGCTGAAATCACTGTCTCTTCAGAGATAGCGGGATAAGGGATTCAGGAGATATTATTGTCTCTAAGGAGCAGAGGACTTCACGCAGGAACGGCGCAAACTCTAATTGTTGGTATTGATGTTGGACGCACACCTATAAGAATAAATACCTAAACTGAGTTTACAAGCCCAAAAGAACAATTAGGGGGAAGTTTAGAGAAGTAAAAGAAGGACCAGCAAGGAAGAGGCGCATTACTAACCTATTATTAGATGATTTTAGTTGGGGTTCGGTCAAGGTAGATAAANAGCTTGAAGGATGGCGAAGGGCATGCACAAGAAGGAGTTGGCCTTGCTCTTGAAAGTCGTTTTGCGAAACAGTGAATATCCTTGGCGTCTGACCATCCCTTTCATCGTCCTCACTCCAAGCCTCAATCCCACTCCCACTGAATGACAAATACTCTACTAAAAATGAACGGGTCCTTACTCAAGCGAGGGTGCGTTTCCGCAGGGGAAAACGAAGTTGTCGCGAACACACGTGGAACTTCTTCCCCCGGGGGTGCGAAAATTCCAGAGGGTGGAGTGGTATAAGTGTTCCGAAAGGGTTGGGACGTGCACTGCGGATGCGGCGGGGAAAGTGCATATCGGCCTTGAAGCTGCCGATCAATACTCGCGGGGTAGTCGGGTGCATACTGCACAAGGGGAGGGGCCGTGCAACTTTTAACGGCGGCATCCCTTAGCACAACTCGCGCAGGAACACGAAACGGGGATTTAAACTTCCAAAGCGCCTCAACGAGAAAGTTATTTCAATTTTGACAGCTTCCTTAACAAGATAGAATGTCTCGTGGAAGTGCACGAGACAAAGACATTCCCTATGCCAGTTGATTTAAGTAAGGATAAAAAAAAACTAAAGTTAATTATCAAAAATGTCATTTGAAGTGTATAATAACAATGAGAAGATTTATGTCTGGCCGTAAGATGGACCTACGCTCCACTATCTCTTGCTACAGTTCTACATATTATAAAATATACATTTAATATAGAATGTAAATACATCATATATATTTATATAATATGTATATTGTATAGTGCAAAATATTGTATGTGGACTTTACGTAAAAATGAAATAAAATATGAATATAAGAACATGTATTTTTATAACTAGCAGGACTACATGAAAGTATTATTAATAAAATGTAAATTTAGTCTTCCTCTATCTCCTCCATATTTTCTTTTAAAAGATTAAACCCAAAAACTTTGATCCATAAATATCTCATTGAATTTACATGTTTAGTGATAATTTCGGGGAGGCATGGGATGAGTTAGGGTTTGGAAATCCTCGAAGGAAATTGAGAGAAGACTGAGTGCAGTAGACGATGCTAAATCTGTTCAAAGGGAGGCCGTAACCAATGCCTTCTTTACCCCTGCAAAAGGCCAGATCGGAGTGCAACAGACTCCGAGGCTGGTTCTGGAGCCAGGCGTGTCCCCTCCAACCCACTCTCCCCTGCAGGCCATCCTGTGACGGGTCTCGCGGCCGAACCAGGCGCGTTGATTAATCTACCACGCTAATGAGCAGTCAGGAAGCCATCCTTTGTCGAGAGGCCTGCCAGCCAAGCTATTTCCTACAGGAGCGCGGATTGTTCCCGCTGAAATCACTGTCTCTTCAGAGATGGCGGGATAAAGGATTCAGGAGATATTATTGTCTCTAAGGAGCAGAGGACTTCACGCAGGAACGGCGCAAACTCTAATTGTTGGTATTGATGTTGGACGCACACCTATAAGAATAAATACCTAAACTGAGTTTACAAGCCCAAAAGAACAATTAGGGGGAAGTTTAGAGAAGTAAAAGAAGGACCAGCAAGGAAGAGGCGCATTACTAACCTATTATTAGATGATTTTAGTTGGGGTTCGGTCAAGGTAGATCCAAAAAAAAAAAAAATACAGATTAAAAAAAAGAAAAGTGTATTTAAAAAAAATATTATCTGCCTTGATTTTTTTTTTGGATCTACCTGGACCCTAACCCCAACTAAAATAATATAATATTAATATCTACGGTATAAAACTCTCCTTTTGAACATTACTAACCTAATTCTTTCTTAAATATCTTCCTTATCATTATCAAATGTTAATTTAAAAAAAATCAATGCTATAAAATTGAATTTAAGCGCTTTTACGTTGTATCAATAACTTAATAATAACGAATATATTAATGAACGTTAAAATATCACCAATAGACAATACATGTATTGCCTATACTGTATACAATATTGGACCGACCGTATTTTTCAATGTACGATAGGTGAAGAATAGATGAAATGAAGAAAGGATTATCAGGAAGTCGGTCTTGGTTGTTGTAGAATTTAAAACTAATTTATAATTAAAAACTTTTTTTTAGCCAAATTTTTTTAATTTCAAGCCTTCACATCAAGGCAGAAAATGAAAAAGAAAACACAAACATACATAAATAAATATAGAAACATGTCTGTCTGTCATTTGTGTAGTTTTTTTAAAGTTTTTTTTTTTCTATTTAGCCCTGATGAAGGCCTGAAATTTAGCCAAATTTTTTAAATTTTAAAGCCTTCATCAAGGCAGAAAATGAAAAAGAAAACACAAACATACATAAATAAATATAGAAACATGTCTATATGTCATTTGTGTAGTTTTTTTAAAGTTTTTTTTTTTCTATTTAGCCCTGATGAAGGCCTGAAATTTAGGCGGATACGTTAGCTAAAATAAAAAAGTTTTTTGGCTACAAATTAGCTTCTAATTCTTCAACTACCAAGACCGATTTCCTGAAAATCCTCTCTTCATAATACTTGACGGTCAACAAATTTCCCTCCGACTAGATGAATTTTTCAAAATTAATGTACGTCAATAGCTTGATTTCTTTTAAGTAAATCTGATAAAACTGGAATTAAGAAAAATAACGGAAAATAAATTCAGAGCAACATATACGTTATACTATGGGCATACATAATATGATCGAAAAAAAATGGACAAAATAACTGACTGACACCGATTGAAATAACAAAATTGGAAAAAAACCATCAGTTTCATGATGAACATCAGGTTTTTTCGATGGTTTAAATTGAACTTTATATTTCACACTTATTTGGGTGATCCAAGTTCCAGGCATGACATGATTAATGAAACTCTTAGCGCACTGATTTAGAAATAGCCAGAGAGAGAGAGAGATGAAGGTGGAATAGACAAAGAAAATGAGAGAAAAGAGAGATGTAGAGACAGCAGAGAAGGGTGGGAGGTAGGATATGAGAGATCTCTCCCTCTGATATGAAACCGGAGAGAGAGAGAAAAAAACCACCATGAAAACAAGCAAGCAACCCCCAAGTTAAATTGCTAATTACATCGAAGCTCAAGTAAGATAATGACCAGTGCTGCCACTCATATGAGTGCTGGTACATCAACTCCTCATATTTATTAATTTCCTAACCTCATTCATATTTAATGANTTTTTCTATTTAGCCCTGATGAAGGCCTGAAATTCAGGCGGATACGTTGGCTAAAATAAAAACTTTTTTGGTTAGAAATTAGTTTTTAATTCTTCAACTACCAAGGCCGAATTCCTGAAAATCCTCTCTTCATAATATACTTGACGGTCAACAAATTTCCCTCGGAGTAGATTAATTTTTCAAAATTAATGTTATAAAACCTACGTCAATAACTTGATTTATCAGGAAATTAAGTAAAAACTGGAATTAAGTAAAATAACAGAAAATCAATTCATAGCAACATATACGTTATACTATGGACATACATAATATGATCGAAATAAAATGGATATCGAGACAAAATAACTGACTGACACCGATTGAAATTACAAAATTGGAAAAGTCCCTCAGTTTCATGATGAACACCAGATTTTTTCGATGGTTTAAATTGAACTTTATATTTCACACTTATTTGGGTGCTCCAAGTTCCAGTAAATTGGCAGGACATGATTAATGAAACTCTTAGCGCACTGATATAGAAATAGCCAGGGAGAGAGAGAGATGAAGGTGGAATAGACAAAGAAAATAAGAGAAAAGAGAGATGTAGAGACAGCAGAGAAGGGTGGGAGGTAGGACATGAGAGATCTCTCCCTCCGATATGAAACCGGAGAGAGAGAGAGAAAAAAAAACCACCATGAAAACAAGCAAGCAACCCCCAAGTTAAATTGCTAATTACATCGAAGCTCAAGTAAGATAATGACCAGTGCTGCCACTCATATGAGTGCTGGTACATCAACTCCTCATATTTATTAATTTCCTAACCTCATTCATATTTAATGATATTAATTAATTCACAGTTCTTCAATTCAGAAATGTAGATTTCATGATCGACAGATCCGTTACATTCAACTCCTCAGAAACATACTTTCCGAGATATATTTAACAGGGACTATAATTATAAACACCCAAAGGTTCATTTACCGTAAAAATATTTACTAACTAAAATAAATTAGGAGTATATAAAAAATTCCATAGCCATTTAAGTTTTTTTATTTATTTTTTTTTNAACAAAACAATAAGAAAAAAAAATTAGAATTTCGTTGTTATATTTATATAACATAGGAATATATTTATTCCTAAGGTAAGCCTCAGTATATCCGGTGCACTTGTATAAATCACGAATTTATTTAGGGAAGTTAAAATTCGGAGAGAGACCCCCCCCCCCTTACCACTACTGAAAAAAAAATTTCTTGGCGGAAATGGCAGATCAATAAAAACAAAGATAGTAAAAAGGCTGGGCCCATGACCTATTAACATTTAATTTTAAATTATAACATGAAACTTTATTTTAAATCAATAAATAATTTTTCTACGTTCAATTAAATTATTAAATAAAAAAATCTGCTCCGAGACAAAACGAATGTGGAATATCTGCAGTAATCCACTCTATTCTAGCAAAATCGGATAAATTCCCGCTACAGAAAAACTAACACCCACTTTTATGTATGTCGGTATATGTATCCATATGAGTGGGGGTTGGAGTGACAGTGTCCTTGTATTATATCTAAGAACATTTAACAGCCACAGGAAGTGTACTTGAGTTGATCTCACGGGTTCATTGACACATTACACGTCTTAAGCACAATATATAATAATAAATATATTAATGTTATAAACAATCAATGGTACAATGTTAATAATAATAAAAAAAAATGGATTCGCGAAAAAGAACTTTCCCCTTAGGAGTGATTGGTTCTGTAGAAGTGTTAAGATCACATTTCAGTATCCACAATTTTTTTTATTGCTCATCGACTGCTAATGATCGTTAGCGCTAGTATCCTGAACTATTTATAGTTTCAAATTTTATAGTTACTTTTAGCGTTAATAAATGATCTAAAAGTGTACTAATTTATTTCGGCGGGAGATTCATTAAAAGCCCATGAGGAAGACATTTTATAAGTCACCAAGAGCAAGAGTGATTAATTAAAGCAAAACTTAATCCATATTCAAACACAGGGAAGTATAATAAATTACCGGACGAATGAATCCTTTAAATTCTATTTAAATGTGAATCTGGGAAAACAAATTATTCAGTCTCTAATGAAGATTTGTTAGGGGCTTTTCTCATAAGGCGATCACAATATCAAGAAAAAGTATTTATTATAAGCCCCAGTGACATTAGCAGACGTCCATAAGGAAAATCAAGCTATTCACGTTCGAACCATGAGGCCACTCTTGGAGAGAGGAAAAAAAATGTTGTAAATGATGCTACATCGGAGAAGCTAAAATTATGGCCCGTTTAAAGTTTTATATATACATACACATACATGCGCGCACAGAGAGAGTTTGAGAGAGAGAGAGAGAGAGAGAGAGAGAGAGAGAGGGAGGGAGAGAGAGNTTAGTTTTCTGTGTTTGAGGTTCCTATCTTAATCTAGGATCAGGGAATAAATATATAATTCTCTAAAAGGAAAAACTCACTTCATTTGAGGAGAAATAATGCTCCAACATCTTGGATGATGAAAAAATATAAAATATCACATCCTTCTTGTGAAATAAACAAAAAACGTTGTTTTATTCTTATAAGGTCAGATTTACACCATGTTTTAACAAAAAAATGTAATCTTTGTAGTGTTAAATTAACCTAATTATAAGTATAATTATCGTGCTGTATGAAGCCTTAGCCTTATCTAATATCAAATATTTAAACGGGAAAACAAGTAAACATGTCCACGTGGACACATTTGTAGCTACCTAAAGAATTCATACTTAAAGACAGAAGGATGATTTAAACTCTAGAACGGAACTTTCACGTATAATGGAACTAAATTAATCAGTTTGAAATGTACTACCATCGCAAAACGGAGAGACCAGATTATTACTAATCTAACACAAAAGTAATACAGTTTGCAAATATTTACTTAAATCTATTTAGAATATAGGTACACAAATT
The DNA here is from genome assembly GCA_000696205.2 of Oncopeltus fasciatus. Classification (NCBI taxonomy): domain Eukaryota; kingdom Metazoa; phylum Arthropoda; class Insecta; order Hemiptera; family Lygaeidae; genus Oncopeltus; species Oncopeltus fasciatus. Next base: position 46,256 of record KZ809837.1, read on the forward strand.
TATAGCTTAAATATTGCGTCAGAAATATTCACGTTACTTTTTATTGTTTCTTTACTTTTTTTTTCCCAGCTCTTAAGATGAAATTAGTCATTCACTCTTATCTGTGTCGTAACATAAGTGGAACATGGGAAATTTGTTTACACAGCTCCTGCGTGGCGGTCTTTAAGCAGATTTGTATTCAACTTTTATTTAGGAGTATATCACTTCGACAAATCTTGTAAGGAAAATTATATTTAATTTTGATCTAATGCTCTGTGTGAATCACTTTGATCTCTCACACAAATAAAGCCATTTCCTTGAGTACCTCCTCATCGATAAAGCTTTTTAGAGGAGTCAATCGAAGCTCAAATGTACTCTATTTACTCAACAGATTAAACGAAACACTCGGAACTTTCCGCTTTATTATTAAGCAGTAAATAATAATAGTTAGGATGTCAAATTGTTAATTTATTCATGATAGTTGATATTATTGTTATATTCTTATTGTAAATTTATAAAATGTCTTAAATTGATTTAATTTAAACTTAATTTAAGCTGTTCTTAACATAAAAATTTTAAAAATCTGTCACACAAGACATCTTTAATCTATATTGATTTTCCCCCACTTTATTGAAGATTGATACGAATAAGTGACGAAATTTAATTGTATTTATTGTAAACTATGAGAGCACATTGCAAGATGCACGCTGTGCAGTATGTAATTTCTAAAATAAATAAATTAATGTTCTAAAAAAAATAATTATATATATCTATAGAGCCTATGACCTCAGCAGTCGACACGCTCGCGCGCAAAAAAAAAAATACACATATATATATATATATATATATATATATATATACACACACAAAATATTTTACAAAAAGAGAGTTTGTTGACCGTAGATATTATTCTAAGATGATTTTAGTTGGGGTTCGGTCGAGGTAGATCCAAAAAACACAAAGGAAAAAAGGTTGCAATTAAAGTTATCATTAATTAAAAAAAAAAAAAGGATATTTACTCATAATTCCCAATCAGCTTGGAATTACTTTAGGCAAGTATCGATTGAATGCTTCAAGCATCAAGATATTATTTTTAAATTCACAAATTAAACAGAATTATATATTTCTTTATTGGTTTCCAGGGAATTCATATTGTAAAGGGGATTATTAATATCAATCTAGCTTAAGGAATATATAATATATTGTTAAATTTAAGTCAGGGCATCCCCTTGAAAAGCTGAGTGGGTGTCCCTTCCCGCAAGTGGGAAACAGCCAATGACTCGTGTACGCCCCCCCTGAAGCGGCTTTGGCCCACATATCCGCCTCTGTGTGTGTGCTGACACAATGAGACATAACGAGGAAGATGAAGAAATCCCCGCAACAAAAACCGACGCGTCTCAAGACAGTGTGTGGTGACAGGCCAGTAATGACTCAGCCACCAGAGCCCTCAGACCTAAGTCTCCTATAATAAGGCACATATGAGAGACTTTAGCTTCCGGCTCAAATATATATATGTATTACGAATATCGAAAATACGAAAAAAAAAAGTACAGAAATCTCCCCCCAAAAAAACTGTCAATAAGCAAAATTTCAAATCGGCAAGGTGGAGTAACAACAGTGTTTCTTTACAAAAACCAAGCGTGTTAATTAAGAAAGAGAGCAAAAGAAAAAAAAATTAGGAATATTATAGTTGTCTAGGAAGCAGGGATACCGAGGATTCGAGTCTCGTCATGATTTATCAATAGGGTGACTGTCCGCAGTTTATTTTTCCTCCCCACAACCCTTAATGACTTAAAAGTGCCTCTCTTAATACCAAGATTTAATTATGAACATCCCTAAAAGGCCAAGAGAGTGGAAGACAAAGAAACAAATGTCAATCTTCATTAAAAAAGAACACACCTTTTGAATTAAGATAATTCAAGTGAAAGTAAGTAATTCAAAAAGTCACCGGGAATTTTCGGGATAAGTATTTTTTAAAACAGAAAATCCAATATTGAAAAACTGCCAAAACACAGATTACCTCTAAACTCTGTTACAATTTAAGTTTTCAGAGGAACACTAAATAACCAATTACGGAGAAAAGTCAGTTTAATTTACAATCTCGCCTACTATCGAAATGAAATTAAATATGAATCTTGAATACGAGAAATATCGATAAATTATAGTATCTCAACTACAGCACAGTTAAGACAATACAATATATAAATTAGTAAGCGTGAGTAATTCATCAGGATTTAGGCCAGGATGAGAAAAATAAAATGCTCCAAAATAATTACCCAATAATTATATAATTTAGCAAATTAAACGAAATCCTGATTAATTTCTCACAATATAAACCAATCACTATCAATATAAACTGAATAATAATTAGCTTTTGAGAGTAGTGTCATTGGTCACCTTCTCTCCTCATGTGATTGATATTGAATGTCTTTTTTTTTCAAATTCATTGTGGTGATCAAATTACAAAATGTTTTAATTTAACAGAATGTAATAAATAAATAAAAATAAATAAAAAAATATAAAAATTTACGTAACTCTTCG
>KZ809837.1:49103-59139 GCA_000696205.2 Oncopeltus fasciatus
AGATATTATTCTTAGATGATTTTAGTTGGGGTTCGGTCAAGGTAGATACAAAAAAACACAAATTTAAAAAAATGTATTTTTTAATAAAGGATTATTTGCCAACGTTTCGGCTTACATTGTAAGCCATCTTCAGGGCTATCATGAAGATGAGAGAGGACGTCCTGTCCCTAATGTACCCGTTGGTAGATAATTCTTTATTAAAAAAATACATTTTTTAAATTTGTGTTTTTTGAATCTTCCTTGACCGAACTCCAACTAAAATCATCTTAGAATAATATCTACGGTCAACAAACTCTCCTTTTGAATTTTGTTTTATTTTATTTTTCTTAATTTCATACACCAAAGAAAAAATAGTAATGAATTTAAATAGGTAGCTTCTAAAAGTTTGTTCATTATTTAAGTGTAATGTTTGTTAATGAAATATTTTCCAGCGAGTTCGGAGAGGCTGAATCGCGCCAAGCAAACAGGAACGTCTGAGTTAGCTTCATGACGGATCCGTCGAGAGGGGGTGTATACGTCATGTAGGGCGAACGAGAGGGATGTGTTCGCAACGGGCCGTCATCTCCATGTCATTTGCAATTATGATTTTAAATCAAAGCCGAGCACTGAGAAGATGTGTTCAGTTGATATTTTGAGGGCAGGAACGGTATAATAGCGGGCACGGCTCGCCAACACACCCCCATAAACTTATAATTTTGTTATTTATATTTAAAAAAAAAGAAAAAAAAAAAAAAAAAGCATTAATCAATTTCCGGTTGATCCCAGTTCAATAGTTGAACTATTTTACATATTCCAGTTCACCCGCACGCCATTTTTTTTTTTTTTATTTACAGGGATTGAGAGTTATTTTGCTATAAAATGAATGAGGAAGAGAAACAGGTTAGAATGAGAAAATGGAGCGCACCAGAAGTGCATCACATGAAATAATTTTTTTTTTTTCCTTTAATGAGGACTTGAATAAAACCGCACAAGAAACTAGTTTATTATTAGCATATTGCTTTCTGTTTATAGAATCCCATCTTCAGAGCCAAGCATCCAGTGAATTAGGTTAGGATCATCTCGAAGGTGGCTGGCTAGTTGAGAATGAGCCACTAACCTACAGAACTAGTCAGGACCTAATTCACCGGGTGCTTGGCTACTATAAGCAGAAAGCTAATAATAAAATAATTTGCAGTGCGAAAAAACAAACCTTTAATCAAAAAAATTATTATTAAAAGAAATTCCGCTTTTCATGCAATACTTATGCATTGAAAAAATTTCCATCGTTCATTACTTTCAGAAATAAAATGCGATTCGGATTTTAGAAAAATAGGAACAATATCATCCTTTCCGCAGAATAAATAACTAAGTACGTTACAAAACTTAATAAACTATATATAGGGTGTCCCAATATTAACGCAAGATTTGAAATTAATAGAAAATATAGTTTTTTAGTATTTGTATTGTCATTTTTTAATTGAAATATAAACTACAGAAGATAGGGTTATTTATGGAATAACACATCTAGCAAATCTGTTTGTCACACAGCCTCTGAAACAATTCAATTACTGCATGAGACATTTTCAGGTCGTGTACTCTCTCGTTTCGGTGATCAGAATTAGACTCCTATATCGTGTAATGTTAAGCAATTTGATTTCTTGTTATGGGGTTATTTTAAATCACAGGTCTATGTCAACAAGCCCAAAACCATCGGTGCATTAAAGGAGGAGATTCAACGCTGCATCAACGAAATTCAGCCACATTTATGCGAAATGGTCGCGTGCAAATTTGCATGCAAAGCCATATGGAGGCCATTTTACCGGTGTGTTATTCCATAAATAACCCTATCCTATGTACTTTATGATTAAATACGTTTTTTATTAAAGTGTTTTCTTTTTAATTCAAATCTTTGCGTTTCTTTTAATTGACACCCTTTATATACATAAAATTAATTTGGGCATTATTTTATTATTCTTTAAAAATGAATTTTTTTGTTTTAAACTTTGAGTCTTCATGTAGACTGCTGGTAACCGGATGACTCTTCATGAGTGATATATGCAAGACAAAGGAGGGTTAAATTAATTAATATATTAATGACATATATATATTGTAAAAGTGCATGGGCTCTTAGGTAGTCCTAGCTAGCTCAGAGCTTGAATGGGCTTCCTAAACTAGAAAATAGGTTGCTTTTCAGGCGAAGGGGAAATGGGGGTTGAGTTATGACCCCTGTGGGGTGTATGAGTTTCCCGGGATTTCCGGGAGAGCGCGAGTCCTATTATTTATGTCTCGGGAAAGTGGGGGGTGGGGGGGAGAGACAGAGAGAGCCACAGCGAGAAGAAAACACACAACTCCGAGAATTGGGGTGGGGGGGGGGGGGGGGATTCTCAATGACTCCAGCGGGGGCAGAAAGAAAAAAAACCCCCCCACCCTTTATGGCTATCGGATACATGGCACGGAAAATGTCAGCCTTAATGGGTTATGTGTAAAGTCTTCGGGAGGATGCAGGACTTGAGGATTCCCCGACTAAACGAGACTCTTCCAACTTCTCTACAACACACTATAAACATATCAACAGAATCAATAATATATTATCAATACATCATAACCGCTCTAAAATAACAATACAGTTCTATTAATATTGTATTTGTTGTGGTACTTAGACTCCCAGTAGAGTGCGGGGAAGTATAATGATTTATCTGGCTAGCCTCGGTGGTGTAAATGGTAACATGACAGCCCCGCAAGCAGGATATTCGGGTTCGAGTCCCGACTGAGGTAGTAAGATTTTTTATTCTATTCCCTTGCATTTATTGTATAAAATAATAATTGCACTTTCATTTGGCTACTATATAAATATGAAAATATGGTAAAGCCGTGAAACAATTACCCTGAAAGAAAAACTTCAATATCCGAATGGAGAGTTTTTTTTTTTTGTTTTTTTTTTNGTAATGGGGAGCATTTGAAATTATTCTGAGGGTTTTGGATTGAAAGGACTGGATTCTTTGGATGTTGGATGACTTGGCGGCACCCCAGATTTCTATCATGCAGTTAATGGCTTATTTTAATCAAATTTTTTAAACATATGTATTCAATGTTTTTAGGGTTATCAAACAATAACCAATGCTTCGTAACATATTTTCTCTAACTGTTTAGCCCTTTCAGAATCATTGATTCCATGCTCGGAGCTCTGACACCTTATAAGTTCTTTTTGTAAGCCTTATAAGGTGACTGAGCTCCGAGGATGGAATCATTGATTCTGAAAGCTCTCAGAAATTAGAGAAAAATATGCACAAAGTACAAAATATTGGATATTGTTTGATAACCCTTATCAACTTCGCTTTATTTATTTATAATTCTGTATTATAAAGCCAATGTTTTTGGATGAAATAATAAACGAGAAATATCGCGTTTTCTGATTTACGAATGAGAGTCATACATTTTTTTTTTAAACAGTCAAATTAGCAAAAATTTAAAATTAATACAAAGCAATATTTCTAAAATTAAGTGCAAGATTTGGGCACGCAAGAGGGTTTTTTTAATTTTGGCAAGCCTTAAGATGATTTATTATATTCAGCATCCCCTTAACAATGATCCTATTCAATTTTATCTAAAAAGAAGAAGGAGATTTTAAATTTAAAGATTACATTACTTTTATTAATCAGATAGTGTATCGTATTCTGAAAAGCTAGAAATACATCTTTGTTTGTTTGCCAGAGAGAGGGTATATTTTAATCTGACTGTCATACGATTAATTACGCAAGGATCTAATGATCGTTTCGTCAGCCAGAACAAGAGTTCAAAGCTATCAAGAAGATAGCTCAAATGATTGGAGCGGAAAATTTATGAATTATTTTATTATTTCTCACTCACACATAATCCCTCACCAAACAATAATAAATGTATATTTTAGATGATTTTAGTTAGGGTTCGGTCAAGGTAGATCCAAAAAAAATACAAATTAAAAGAATGTATATTTTTTAGAAGATTATCTGCCAACGTTTAGGCTTACATTGTAAGCCATCAGCCATCTTCAGGGCTGTATAAATACAATGTCATGTGAATACGATAATGGATAAATAATAATTGACAATAATATAATAGAGAATTACAATAATGTAATAGAGAATTACATTCATGACATTGTATTTCTACAGCCCTGAAGATGGCTTACAATGTAAGCCGAAGCGTTGGCATATAATCTTTTAAAAAAATACATTTTTTTAAATTTGTATATTTTTTTTTTGGATCTACCTTGACCGAACCCCAAGTAAAATCTAATGATAATATCTACGGTCAAAAAAACTCTTCTTTTAATAAATAAATTAAGTAAGAAATAATAAAAATTTGAGTTTTAATAAATTAAAAATATGTTGGCACGATTGTTTTCCTACTAAGTCTTCCGGCTGAATTTAAATGTATAAAATTGGCTGGTTTGGCCCCAAGGAACTACGCCCAACGGATTCGAGTATCTCTCCGCGTAGGCTTATAGGGTAATTAATGTCTGCACAGGAAGAGCCTTTGGTATTAGTGCCTACCAGAGTATTTAGAAGTTTAGAATAGGGCGGTAAACTATAGATGTACCCTCCCCAAGAGCTTTTAACTAAAAACAACAACATATTTCCTATATGCCATTATTTTATACAAACACAAGATGTTACGATACAGAAATAATAGATATAATTTAGGCCTAGAAAAGAAATTAATTATATTAAAAAAGAAAAATTCAAGACAATACAATTTTAAAATTCAAATAAACTTTTTATCAAGATTCCTATACATATCAAATCATCAATAATTGATAAAATTCAAGAATATAAAATATATTTCTCTTATTAAAATAATATTGTTTTTTATTCTCAGACTAAACACTTTGAACACTCAGCCAACTATTTATGTTCACAGAATTTTTTCTGTTCAAATAACTCCTAAAGACTATTTCTAAGGAAGGCCGGCACGAAGAATAAGACGCAAAGATTTTTTTTTTTTTTAATAGGACTGAAATTTATTTATTATTTCGGATATAATAAAATCGATAACTGAACTAACCCAGGAGTGATAAATGGCCACATGATATTCCGTGGCAAAGATAACACTTGTTTTTCCAAGCTAACCTCTCTCCTATCTAACACGAGTAAAATTTATATACCATTTCATCATTCTTTATTAAAACACTAATTGAAAAAAAAATTCATTAGCTACAATAAATGTGAAAAAATAATATTTTTACTTTCTTTTTATTAGGGATTCATTCATCTTTTTATATATAAAAAAAATTGAATTAGATGTTTTAATGAAAATAAAAAATGGTCTGAAAACACAATTTTTAAAGCAATTATTCACATCTCTATCGATCCAACCTAGCTAGCATATCTGCTAACCCTTGTTAGCATCACTTATACACACACACACACACACACACACATATGGTATGAACGCACGTATTTATTTGTCGGTTAATGCCATACTGATCACATTTCTTGCTTATTTTTATTCTCTATTTATAAATTGTTAAGACGTCAAGGGGTGGTGTGGTTTAGAAATGTATATGTGACTACCTTAGCAAAAAGTATTGGATTTTGGGTTTTAGAAACATTAATAGGATACAATTTTATTTAACAATTAAAAAATGTATTATTTCTATTACTACAATCACACCAAACAAATAATAAAAAGCCTCTAAATTAATTTTGAATTATTAAATATATTTCAGCCATTTATTATACTGTATTAGTTATTTATGCAAATAATTAGTCAGTAAAAATTGCACATTTAATACTTTCCCCTTCAAAGATTTTCCTAATGTGGATTATCAATAATAAAATATTTTATTTTATTCTCTGTTACTTAAAAATAAATAAACATTTATTAAATTTGCATTATGAAACCTTTATAAGGGTAGTGATTGCCTGCTGATTGCTATTAAAAGTAGATAAAAGCAATTTTTTTATCGCTTTACACCGATACACATCCATTCCCAAACAACTCTATACATACCCAATACGCAATAAATAAACGAGAAAGTAATAGAAATTTATTATTACTTTATTAATAATAGCAGATTATTGACAGCTGGTTAGACAAAAGCATCATTTGAGCGAAGCCTAGCGAGGCGTGTTTGAATCCCGCCAAGAGCAAGCTTTATTCCAGAAATATTAAAAATACACAACTTATTAAACTAAATTTAAAAAAAAGTTATTAAATTTTTACTTGTTTAATAATAATTTATTATTTCATTTAGAAAGTTTATATTTAGGGTTTACTGATGAGAAAGTTTATTATCAGCTTCTCCCTTGTTTTTTTTCTAGATTATTATGGGTTAAGAACATATAAAATGTGGAATTCAGGTTTAGAACGTAATTTATTAAAATTAGTAATACATTTTAAAAATACTTTCATATATCATACACCCCAATACTGAAATAAAAGAAAAAAATACTTAAAACAAAGCAAAATTGGTAATTCTACAGTTATATCTGTTTAAATTGAGGGGTATCGAGGCCCGGGCTGGGGGCAAGAGGACGGTGACCCCCCCATCCGACACCCGGTTATTTCCCAAAAAATAATTGCCCTCAAATTAATTTTTTGCCTTCAATCCCCCCACCCCTCCCCACCATCCCTTTCTATCCCCAACCCCTTCGCCTACCCCTAGGACGGACAAATCGGAAATCCTCGCGCCGTCTCCGCTTATTGGAGCGTGAAAAGCTGTGCCGCCGACCGACGGGTTGGGGGGGGGGGGGCGGAGAGAAGGGATTTTTCCACTTTCCACCCCCTCCCTCTCACCCCTCTACCGTTTTCCTCGTTACCCATCACCTCCCTCCCGACCCCCCCAGGGTCTTCCTACCGCTTCTCCTTATTCTGTCCGTCCATGAAAATGTGTCCCCTTATTTTTTTTTCCCCCTTCCTGCATTACAGTAGGCTACCCCTCGATAGTACCAATTTTCGTAGAAGTTTCGATTCCGAAAGGAAATCCTCTCCGCAGAGGATAAGGCAGAAAAGAGGAATAACGACCTTCGCAAAAAGGAATACCAATGTCATACTTCTTCGTTAAATTTTATTTTATATTTTTTTATCCATATATATCCATACAATAAATTGCCTAATAAAATAAAAAGGTAATAATTGTGTACAATGCATAATTATTTTATTCAATCACTGGATTGTGAAAAAAAGTTTTTAAATTGGATAAGAGCATTGGAATTGGATAATCAATAATGTGATCTAAATCCCAAAAGTTTGTACCTTGTTAGTCACGAAGAATTTGAAAATAATTATGAAATAGCTCAATCAAATTAACTAAGCCCAGTAGTTATTAGATGAAATAATTTCATAAGTTTTAGTTTTGATGTAAGATAGAAAAAAAATAGACATTTTATTGTTTTTAATTAATTGATGGATTAAATTTAGTTAAAATTGCTTTAATAAATAAATCTAATAAATCTGGAAAAGTCCTTTTTTTTTTATAACCCACTAGCGCTGTCTAGTAACCTGTTATGGAACTATTAATATGAATGCAGAACGTTTCTTTTCCCCATTTGTCTTCTGCCCTTATCTTTAGTCGGCTTTCAAGTTGGTTTTTTTTTTACATTGCAGACATGTTCAGATAAAATAAGCTATATAAAAGAGTACTTGAAATCAAAAGAACACTCAAAAGTAGATATATCGAGTGTCCCTGCCGTCAAAATAGTTCAGGAGCCCAACACTTGACCGCGCTAGTGTCAATCGATTGGGGGAAGTGAGGACTATAGTCGGCCGCGTATGGCAGGTCGTAGGCATTGTCTAAGGTTTTAAATAGCTATCAAACAATTTTAATCTTCTACGAAGCGTCCTAATGATTTTTACTCTTGTTTTTTAAAGTTATTGATTTGAAATCTATTTACCTCAATGGGTCCCTACGTGAAGAATTTACATACTTCCGTTTAGAAATAAAATTATAACTAGAATGTTTTTGATAGTAGGATTATGTTGTACAGAATAATAATAATAATAATGTTCATACAATTTAAATTTATTTTAAGCTGAGAGCCATTAAGGCTCACCTATCTTCTGAACCAGGCACCATGTGAATGCTCACGCTGAATGCTCTGGTTAATTGTTTGGTAGCAAAAAAAAAAATTAATTTAAAGATAAAAGCTGGTCCAGGGAGGGATTTGAACTAGCAACACCAGGATTTCGAGATCCGAACAGATCTCCTGAGCTAACCTGCAGCCCACATCGAATTTTTGTATTCAACTTTCACACACAAATTGGAAAAAATAAAACATAGGCCCCTAGAACTTAGAACTGTAGGGGAGATAGGCAGACTGGCTGAGAAACCACAATAGGGACACATCACAAACGTAACACACGAAATTCGCTGAGTGCTATCGTGCCCCCCAGCTAACGAGAGCCATATTCTTCGGGGAAGAGAGGTCGCCCCCTCCCCACCGATGGAGGATTGTCACAACAGCTCCATCCGTCTCCCTTATCAGGATCTCACTGAAGAGGGCAGATAACACTTTTGTCTTCCCATCGCTCAGAGCCGCCCACCGACATGCCACGGGAGTCTAGCCTCGCGCCATACTGCCCGAACGCGTCTGACAACCGTGTTCCTGCAATTCGAGTTTGCACAGTTTGGTACATTGGATATTGCTCCCTTTGGCATAGGAATGTCCACTCAAAATCCAACGCTGTTGGTTGTCCTTCCATTCAGAGGCATTACGAAGGAATGCAGATGTTGGGGTTGCTCTCTGTATATAGATTTATTGAAAACTACACCAGAAAAGATTAATTATCATATAAAATGATAAAAATCACATTATTTTGAAAACTCACACACAAATAATTATATGAGTGTGAATTTGTCAACGCTTTACCGGCCAATATTATTAATATAAGAAATCGGACTTATTTTTAGAAATTACCAGAAATATCAAATGCGCATTAAAAACGCTCTTCAAAACAGTAGGCGAGATATTTAGTGAATAGCAATGAGATTCAATCCATATTTGTTTATTGATAAGAGATATATTTTATAAGTGAAGAGGATTACATATGATGGAAATTTCGAATATAAATATTTATCGACTACGACTACTATGGAATTCGCATTTTTGTTCTTTTTAGACAGGAGGGGTAAAACTACTCAAAGATTTCTCAAGCTATACATGAATTGTTGGAAGACTTCTTGACCTCTTGACATCAAGTAAACAAACACAGTAAATAGTTTGTGCTTCTTTGACATATACTCTGCGGTAAGATCAAGATATCCATACGCGACAGACATTCCTACACTGATATTTCCTCCTGTTATTTTTTTCTGTTCTCTTTTTCCCAACCACAGAAATCTACACAGCCCACTCTTAAATTTGATTTATTCAAACCGCCCAGTGGGAAAATATATAATAAAATAAACAAAATAAAAGAACCTAATTAAGAGATAAGAAGACCAAAACAATTGAATGACTTATCTACTGCACAGCCTAATTCATATTATAAATAAAAAGAAGAAGGAAAGAAAAAAAAAAAAAATTGCTTTCAAAAGTAAACAAATTGGTCCGGATTTTGTCATTAACATATATATTTTCGACTTGAAATATAAAATTGCCAAATTTTGTATTGAAAAACCTGTCGGAAAAGGGGTTTCCAAAATTAGATTATTAGTTCAAATGTTTGTATGTATTCATAATAAATGATTGAGAAAAAAATCACACAAGAAGCACTGTATTAAATAAATAAATTATATCAATAAAATAACACAGAATATTTCTCAGATCTTAGAACACAAGAATGCTAGCTTATTTTAGACATTTGTGTTTTATTGTACTAATTTTGGACGATTATTAATACATGTCTCGGGAAAATTAGAGAAAACATATCGAGACTCTGAAGGAATTAAGTAGCTTCTTAAAAATTAAAATAAAAAACAGCCTAAATCGTCATTTTATTAAAATAAATTATCAGAATTTGGTTATTTTATATATTAAGCAATGTTACTTGATTTTGCAATGAGTTATGAGCAGCTAATTTCTATAAACAATTTCATTTGTGACGAACCAAAACTCATATTAAAAAAAAAAAAAAA
>KZ809837.1:59176-72336 GCA_000696205.2 Oncopeltus fasciatus
AAAATGAATGCAAAGAAAAATAAAAATAAATTATTTTTTCTTGAGAATAACAAATATATTGAGTTCAGGATACAAAGATATATTTACACTTTTTGCTCCATTAATTTATCATTTAGTAAATAACTAATAATACAAAAATTGATTTCTACTCGTATTCATAAACGTGATATATATCACTGAAGAAGCAAGAATGGCGATCGTAGGCGATATAAAAATTTGGATAAAAATATGTCCAAATAATTATTTTAAAAATATAAAAATAAAAGCTCTATATTTTGCTTAGAAATCGAATGAGCAGTTGTTGCATGTCAGATATCCTGAATTTCATTATTATCAGAATTGAAAATAATTAATTGAAATCAAGTTATTCACATCCACAGAAAACTAAAGGCTTAAGCACAATTAACAAAAATTCAATGTTATAAACCAATTTACTCCTAATGCAATTTATTTTTCCAACAGGATTATTAAATATATAAATATAAACGTATTCCATTGTATTTAATTTTAACTCGGCACAGTGTACAACTTGCTGTAAGGATCCTATAAAACACAGTTATTTTTAAAGTTTTATTTGAAAGACATTGCTAATTCTTCAAGATTGAAAAGGAATTATTTAATTTTTGAACAGAGAGGGGCAACATACTTATAAACCAAGGACATCATCACAAAGAAGAAGGGTCAAAGCCCCTTAGAAACGCAACTTAGCATGATAATAAATTAATGAATAGATAAAAAATAAAATAAAAAAAGAGCCAATTACAGGCAAGAGCAAATGAACAATAACAAATATGAATAAAAGTCACAATGAATTGACGAAAATTTTAAACTATTGCTATCTTCCCTTGGGAAAAACCCTAGAAATTGATTTCTGCTCCTATTTATATTATAAAATGAAAGAGGATAAGTTAGAATACCTCTCACGTAAATATTATCACAGACAAGAAAAATGTTAGCATAGCAAATTTTTAAAATGTTATCATTCTGGATATTAAGAACTCACAAAAAGAAATGTACATTTTAAATTGTATAAAAAAAAAAAAAATGCATAGAAGCAAGGGAGAGAGGTATGTAAAATAAATTCTTTTTGCATAAAGCCCTTCAAGTAAATCAGCTTTGAAAATCGAATATGCAATAAAATATTTATAAATTGTCTACCATCTAAGAGGAGATTGCTTCAAGTTTCCCTATAATTTTTTTTTTAAATTTATTATGAGGATATTTAATTAATGTGTGGTAAAAATAACACAATTTACTTTTTTCTTCTTTATTTCTTGAGACTACCAAATCTACTCTCAAATTGTAAGATTATTATAAATCTCTACATTTATTTTTAGAATGAAATTCCAATAAAACATTAGCAAATTTTAGGCCCAAAACCAATATTGTGGTGCATATTTTTTAATGTATAGTCAATTATTAAGCCTAAGTCGAGTTACATAAAAACTGTTATAAGTCTTGCTTCAAAAATATAATAAATATTAACTTTCCATACTCTATATGTAACTGACAAATACATTCAATGAACTAAAAAATGTGTAATATATATGAATTTTTACATTGAATTACATCTTTGACTTATACAAAAAAAAATTGTGATTGTTTAAATTTGGATGGCATCGTCTTCTAAATTTAATATAGATTATCTTTTAGCTGAATGTTGTAAAATGTTATTTAATTTTATGTTTCATCTAAAACATAAAAAAAATATTTTTGTTAAATGTTGATTATAAAATAAATTCCCCATATTATACAAACTAATAGGAGTATTTCGAGTTTAAAGTAGATTATCTTTTAGCTGAATGTTATATTTTATTTAATGTTTCAGTTTTAAAAAAAATAACACTTTGTGTCAATGTTGATTTAAAAATAAATTCCTAATACTATATGAACTAATAGGATTATTTAGAGGGGATTCAGTTGCGGTGGCCGAGTGTGGGAGAACAGCAGAGGGGAAGGAAGGTAATTTTTTTGTTTTGTTGTGCTAGATGAGGTTAAGTTACTGACTGGCGCCGGCCGGGACCCCGTGTGTGTCTCGGGGCCTATTGTGTCAAAAGGACCCGAGCCCCCTACTTACATACCACAACAGACCGCGAAACGCCTTATCAGCACTGTGCTGTCATATCGACTGCAATGGGCATTAATATTAATCCATAGTTGAACGGCCGGCTTCCGTTTGACAGGAGTTGACATTTGACATGTCATGTTCACGGGGCATTTCACAGTGAAATTAGGTGTTTCTTAAATTTCAAGAGGGAATATTTTTATTTTTATAATAGGAAAATGTAATGTAGGAGTATAGGAATGAAGTACCTGTTTTAGCATGCTGTTGTCAAAAGTCTGCTCCTTGAAGTGCTCGAGGAGTTTCTCCTTGACCTCGACGTCCGGCTGGTCCCTGGCGAGGAGCAGGTACGCCCGCCAGTTGTCCGAGTCGAAGCCCCAGTGACAGGTCCTATTCTCGGGCGGCCTGTGCGAATGGCAGACGAACTGCCGGGGAGAGAGCAGACCGCGGCACTCGAGACACTCGACACAGCAGGAGTCGCGATCCACGTACAGCTCCGGCATGCAGAGTCCCTTGCACTTCCCGAAACACTCGTGGTAGACCTTGAAGGAGACGGTGAACTCCAGGAGGCGGGGAGCCACCAGCGGCCGGTGAAGGAGAGTGCTCGCCAGCCTCTCGGCGTCCGTCTTGGTGATGAGCCCGCAGGAAGGCGCCGTCTTCGGCAGGATCCCCGTCTCTTTCAGCTCGTCCAGCTGTTCCGGGTTGCACCGCGAGCAGAATATCTGCAGCTCGTCGCAGACCTGGTTGATCTGCGCGAGGGTGAAGTCTCTGAGGATGCTGTTGAGGATCTGCGGTAGGCAGAGCCGCTTCTCCCCGCCGACGACGAAGCAGGTGATCCTCTCTCCTTCGAGGACGGTCTCGGTGCGGAGACTGGGACCCCGGTCGGGGGCGGTGAAGATGGGGGCAGTGAGGATCGGGAGGGGCGGCGGGGTGGCCGCCTCCGGACCCGCCTCTGTGAGGACTGTGCTCGGCCCCTGCAGGGACTTGGGAGCCGACAACTGGTAGGTCTTGAGCACTTTCTTCAGGTGGGGATTGTACACTTGTCCCATGAGGGTCTCCATCGGTCAGCCTCTGTCGACCATCTTGACGACACCACAGCACGGCACACACTGGCCAGCTCCGCTCTCCCCTCCACCAGCCGGGGCCCCCACCACTCCTCATCCCCACTCTCCGCCGCCCTCCCTCCCACCCCTCGCGAATTAGGCCACATTCACCTATCCCTATTTCTTTTTAATCAGACGTCCACGCCGGCTCGTCACATATCCTTCAATTAATTACTGGCCCTCCCAATTCTGACGTGTCTGATGGTTACCCCTTCAGACCGGCTGCTTCCTTTTATGGACGGACGACCACGCTTTACCGTGTTGTATCTCATCAGACCCATAGCAGTCATGGTACGCTGTGCTATCGAACACTGTAAATAATGCAAGATATGATATTTCTACTAGCATTATACTGCATAAATGTATAAGCCAGTGGAATGTATCGATATTATCCAATTAAGTTCGCTTTTATTTTATTTCCTAACAGAAAAAAATTATTGCAATTTGTTTAATATGAGAGCTGTCACCTTTTTAAAAATTCAATTAATTATTTAAGAAATATGGATTCAAATTATTAAAAATAAATAATTCTCATGCATTTGCATTTTTTTTAAAGCTTTGTAAATATGCGTTCCGTTGAAATATAAACTTTTCAAAATTATCTCTAAGGCTTTTTAGTTTACAATCTTAAATTCATGAAAAAGAAACTTAATAAGCAAAAATTAAATCTCACATATTGGAATGTGAATAATTGAATATAGAATTAAACAAAAAGAATGGCTTCACTTACAATCTTTTATCAAATTATGAGAGTTTTATCGTAATTAAGAGCGATTCAATTTAAAAATTCAATAAAGATATCGATATTCAATTCGAAATTCTCAATTTAAATCGACCTCAATATTAAATTGTTAATTTTGTTTTACTGAGGAAACGTAATAAAGTTTTCGTTTTTGGCAGGTCTTTAATAAATAAAAATGTAGTATATATGTATTCATATATATACACACATATATTTCCCCCTTTACATTCTATACAGCTGATAAAGTAATAATACTGCTCAACGCTTAATAAAAATAACTAATTTAACTCGCTTTATAAATTAAATGTTTAATTATTGCCTTGACGTAAATTTAATTTCAAAGAAAAATAAAAAGAGATAAAAATAATCAATATCAACTCTTTGAGCTAAACAAAAAAAAATTATAACTTTTCCTTTCGTTTAGAATAAAACTATTGGTTAAAAATTAGAAAGTTACACTGTATAAAAAAAAAATTAAAGAATAGCTTTTATTGCTCCACTGAATATGCATATAAGAATACTTCAGAATCTTTCATAATATTTTAATTATACAGTTATGTATAATTATAGGATAGCCGAAATGTATCTTATGCATATAACCCCTACACCACTTGGTAGATTACGTCACTCTAACGTGTTTATTTTATTTATTTATTTTTTTTTGTAATGTGCATTGGTATATGCTTCACAAAAATCCTGAGTGAGGAGGAGACCCCGGCCCCCATTGAAAAAAAATTGGCTGTTTAAAAGGCAAGTGAGGATGACAAAAAGTAAATAAAAATAAAAATTCAAAAATATAGTTGAAGTTTGTTTATCATTTAATAAGGAAATCAAATACTTTAAACAATAGATAACTAATTATTTTTTAAACAAATCTGACCTACCCCCTCTCTCTCTTTATAATGCAAGTACTATATTTATGATTGTAAGGGTAACCTCATCCCTGAAGATGACATAATATATGACAAACCATCGACATTAGGAAATAAATACTTCTGGTTTTTCAGATGTTTTATTTACTGTAATAACTGAAGACCCTGATAATATCTCTTAAAGAATCATTTCACTGTCAACTAACTTCATCTTTGACATTAAATAATAGTTCATATAAAACGTTGAGTTTTCAGTGTGTCTTCCTTTGCCATCTAATCTGCTCCTTCATTACTCCATATTCATAATGTACTGGAATCTATGTAAACACTACTCCAGGTTATTATTATTATTAATATATTATTATCCGCAATTAGTCTTCCATCCGTCTTCTATATATATGCTTTATTGTTGAGTTGGCCTCAAATTATTTCCTATTTATTGTAACGAAATAAAAATAAATTATTCTTGCAATTTTTATTTGTTTTCATTTTAGTTATTTATTTATAGTGAGACATGTGTAGAAATAATTAGTGAATGTAAAGAAATATTCCATTTTCGGAAGCTGGCGGGTGATAAAGACTGTTATCGATCAGGTTAGACTGGTCCTCTCTTCCTACTGGCTGTTGGCGAACTAAACAACACAAGTCTAACAACTAAACACGCGTCTCACTCACTAAACACCACACTTATCACTCATATTTTCTCCAGCGAAATGTTATCCACACTTCACAGCATCATATAGCCTCATAAATGAGTCAATACTTTGCCTCATCCTTAATCTTGCGTTACTCTCGTTTAACCTCTATATTTAAGTATGTTATTGTCCACGGATGGTTTACTAATTCTTTTTCAAAAGGTAAGTTACATAAATACATATTTTTCTACCAATATCCGCATTTGATTCATATTTCTCCCAACAAAATGTATCGCTAATACTACCAACCAGTTCAAAAGGAGAGTTTTTTTGACCAGATATTATTCTTAGATGGTTTTAGTTGGGGTTCGGTCAAGGTTGATCCAAAAAACACAAATTAAAAAATGTATTTTTTAATAAAGGATAATCTGCCGACGTTTCGGCTTACATTGTAAGCCATCTTCAGGGCTATCATGAAAATGAGAGAGGACTAACTAATCCCCAAAATAAAAGTATAGGACTTATGGGATGATTTCCTGGTTTCAAGTGTTAAACTTCGCGGGCACTAAGGATATCAGAGGAAGTTAAAAGTCTCTGGGGTATTCCAGAATTCCGAAAATTAAAAATTTGTACTGCATGTTAATATTATAAATTTATGAACATATTATCATTTTGATCAAATTTAAATCCACTAAATCTAATTTTTTTTTTAATTTAGCGAATTTCGTAAGAATTTAAAATATAGTGATTTTTCTCATGACAGTTTTTTTGAGATTTATTCTATATTTTAGCCTATCCTACCCACTAGAAATCAATAATAATAATAATAATAAAAATATTCACTAAAAGTACTAAAACTGTATAAACTACACACAGACCAGCAGAACTAAAAGTTGAATTCATTATTGTGCTAAATCGGACCAATAGGAGCCGGGAATCATCTGAAATGTCCTGTGCATTGGAACTCAACAAAGATTTTTACCGATACAAAATAAATTCTATAAATTTGAGAATTACTTGACATGGAGAGTTTAAATACAAATTTCCATCAAATACAACACTAAAAAATTCGTGTAGTTTAAGGGCTTCTTTCGCGACGCACTTCTTTTGTATTTCCAACAGTTTTCCACCAATAAAAATGTTTGTGTTGCGAAAAAAAGCTTTGTATTTTTATTAAAGATTAATTTAAATCACAATTTCTGTTACTTTTTTTTTTTTATTCGGAGTTTAATTCATACTGAAAATTATAATTAAATATTGTATTTGTTGTGGTATTTAATCCCACATGAATTTTAGACAATAAATGCAAGGGAATAGAATTAAAAAAAATCTTACTACATCCATGATTCATCTGGATAGCCTCGGTGGTGCAATGGATAGCATGCCCGTCCGAAAAGGAGGAGATCCGAGTTCGAGTCTTGGCTGAGGTAGTAAGATTTATTTATTCAATTCCCTTGCATTTATTGTATTTAAATTATGTAGTTGTAACTAAAATTTTAATGGATGATATGTTCCTATGTGAAATTTTTTGTTTGTTATCATCTTATGACTCGCGAGGTGTATCAAGGAGCACATTTTGTTAAAGAATGTGATACCGGTTCAGTATTGTTTTTTTTTCTTTTGCACGATAAGGCCCTGTATAGATTTATGTTGTTTACTCTAACGATTATGACGCATGGGGGTTTGCCCAGGAGCTAGATTTTGGAGGTTTAGTATATTTTTTTTCATTTGTTATTTTTAGAATAATAGGGTCCTCTATGGATTCAGTTTATGAATCCAATAAGAAGAAATATATTTTTTTAAAGATACGTCTTGCGGGTTTAGTATTTATTAGTTATTTATTTGTCTATTAATTTTTTTACATGTGTCAGAAAGAAATTAAATGGTGACCTGCTTATGACAAGAAGGTTGTGCTAAGGAGAGAATTTCGTAGAATAATAGTTTGCGGGCTATGTATAATTTATTTTATTTTTCTTGATAGGATTCAAACATGAATGCAACTGGTAAACTCAATGTGACGTATATAACATTATTTGCGTGATACAATGTGTGTGACAAAGAAAGAATGTCTAGAAAAATATGAGCAGATTTAATATTTTTCATGATATTAACTGGAAAGAGAATTTTACATATTCTCAATAAAGTTGTCTAATTTTAATAATTACCAATATTAATTTTTTTGTAAATTTATATAAACTAGATTTTTTTTAATGAGCAAGCAAACAAAGTTTTGAGGAACATTTGTTTTTGAGTGTTTCATTTTATTTGATATTTGGAATCTTGAAAGGTAAACATAAAATTTTGTTGGAGTTAGGACATTCATTGTTTCAGGGTTTATTAAACTATTATAAAATTGCTTTTGTTCTATGAAAATAAACTAAAGGACAGTGTAAACAATGAGAGGGTTTATGAGTCTAAATTAGGCTAATTTAAATATGCCTGAATAAATAATGGGGACATCAATGTAAATAGGGGAATTTTATTCCACAATTGTGCTATTGTAGTCATGCTAGGGTTATTTAATTTTATTTTTACTTTTGATTTCTCATTCTGCGTCCCCAGAAATTACAAATAACCCATTGTTTGAGACAGGTTAAGAATGTGACCTCTTTATTTCAACGGAATTGCCAGCAGTTTGAAGCTATTTCAGTGCTCTTGAAATTTTGCAAAATGAAATAGTGGTGAGTAATATCCTTTTTAGCAGATTTCTCTGTCCAAGTTAGTATCAACTCTACTTTCAAATAATATATTCTATTCTACACCTTTTCCACTTAAAAGGAGTAAAAAATAATTTTCTTTCAGAATTTTATGTATATTATTTGTCTGTTAAGCGCTGTATAATATTCTTAATTTTTCAATAAAATAAAAAAAACAATGCGACAAACTCATCTTTTTAAAACATTGGATGTACCTCTACTCCAGTTTGCTTCTCAAACCCCAATCCTACTCCAATCTGCTTCAGTCTACTCTTACTCCTACTCCAGCCTATTATTCAAACTCCAGTCCTTTTCAAATGCATTCCAAACTGCTACTCCTGTCCTACTCCAGTCTATTCTAAGCGTGTCTACTCCAATTCAACTCCAGCCTTATTCTAATCTGCTATTCCAATTCCAGTTTACTCCAGTCCAATCTACAGTCTAATTCACTCTACACTGTAGTCTACTCCCACTGTAGTTTTCCCCAGTCTATTCAAATATACTCCTACTCCAGCTTCCCTAGTTCAGTCAAAATTCCAGTCTACTGAAATTTCACTCTACTCCACTCCAGTCTAGTCCAATCTGCTCCTCGCGAGTCTACTCCAACCTACTACAGTCTACTCTTATTCTTACTCCAGTCTTATTCCAATCTATTCCTCTCCAAATTGCTACTCCAGTTCTTGTCCTACTCCACCTTACTCTACGCGAGACTACCCCCAACCTAGTCCAGTATATTTCAATCTACTGTACCTCCAGTCCGATCATAATCTACTCTACTCCACTCTGCTATTCCTGCTCCAGTTTACTTACAAACTTCCTACAGTATACTCTCATTCCTATTCCAGCCCTTTACTCAAACTCCAGTCCTTTCCCAATCTTCTCCAGAATGCTACTCCAACTCCTGTACTACCACAATCTACTCTACGTGAGTCTATTCCGATTCTAGTCTAGTAACTCTTGTCTACTCCATCTCCAGTCTTATTCTAGTCTACTCTACTACTGTTTGCGATTTCAACTTCAGTCTACTCCAGTCCTACATGACAGATTTTTAACGGCAGTTACCATAGCAATATATTCATCACAGTAAATCGAAAACTATAGTAACGTCCGTTATAGTGAGAACATTACCCCTATAGCTCATGAGCATACGATAAAAACGGTTTCCTTGTGTTTCTGTATACCAATTATATCATAGTTGATCGGAGATAAGGTCATCTTTTTAGCTATGGACTTTTTTTTTTTATCTTGGAACCTACAAGTTGTTACCTTGTTCTAAACACCTGGCGCTGAGCAAGCATTTATTTCTGGATAATAGATTGCCCAAGGCGGGACTCATAACTTAGGATTTCCAAACTGATCCCCTCANAAAAACAACTTCACTGCAGCCGAACAAGTAGAATTTACGGTAACACTATTCCTTATCACAGTTATGCAAATTTGATCCAGGTGGCACGACGTCCCGGGGTTTAGTCAAGGTAGATCTATATAATAAAATTTTTTTTAAAATGTGTATTTTTAAATTATCTGACAAATAATATCTGTTGGGCAGATAATTTAAAAAATACAAATTTTTTAAAATTTGTATTTTTTTTTGGCTCTATCTTGACCGAACCCCAACAAAAACATCTAATAATAATATCTACGGTCAAAAAAACTCTCCTTTTGAACTTATTAGTTATTCTTTAATATCTTTCTTAGTATGCGTTTTATATGCATTTTTTTCGCTGCACTATTAATAACGAAGATTGTAAAATGTAGAAGTGGTTGACCTTTTAGATATACGATTTAAGAGGTATTTGGGTAAGGACAAATTTTGTAAAAGAGCCCAATTTTATTTAGAGCACAAAAATCCGACAAAAATCGAAAAAGCCGATGTTTAGCCTGACCTCAAAGCTGAAGGGAAGAGAAAATTCTTTCATTTTAACTATACCACCTATCGAAATTATAATATCCCTGATGATGGCTTACTTTGAAACCGAAATTGTCGAATGTAAAGCAATAAAAATATACACATTTAGAAAAAAAAANAATACAAATTTAAAAAAATGTGTATTTTTAAATTATCTGCCAAATAATATCTGTTGGGTAGATAATTTAAAATAAACATTTAAAAAAAAAAAATTTTTTTTTTCTCTACCTTGATCGAACCCCAACAAAAAAAATCTAATAATAATATCTACGGTCAAAAAAACTCTGCGTTTGAACTTATTAGTTCTTCTTTAATATCTTTCTTAGTATGCGTTTTATATGCATTTTTTTCGCTGCGCTATTAATAACGAAGATTGTAAAATGTTGAAGTGGTTGACCTTTGAGATATACAATTTAAGAGGTAGTTTGGGTACGGACAAATTTTGTAAAAGAGCCAAATTTTATTTAGAGCACAAAAATCAAAGCCGATGTTTAGCCTGACATAGTAAGCCAACCTCAGGGCTATTGCGAAGGGAAGAGGAGATTCCTTCATTTTAACAATACCCCCTATCGAAATTATAATATCCCTGATGATGACTTACTTTGAAACCGAAAATTGTCGAACGACAAGCAATAAAAATATTAACATTTAGAAAAAAAAAAAACAAAAAAAAAAAAGGGATAATTTTTTTATTATTAAAGTAACATTTTGACCGAACCCCAATTACCTTTTCAATCATTTCAATCAATATAAAGATTTTCTTTTTTAACCAATTCCAGTCATTTACTAACTCATTCATCGACTTTCAAAAATAAGCTTAAATAACAAATTTGTTTTCATTATTTCAAAAATTGCTGACACAATTGCTGAGTGCGTATAGACATATTACACACACACACACACACACACACACACACACACACACACACACACACATATATATATATACAAAAAATTTTAACATATTTTTAGAATCTCCTGGGTAGCATCGGAGAAAAAATTCTACAGGAAATCTGCTATAACTTCTTTATTTTGGGATCACCTAAAACTTTAACACCACAAAATTAGTTTCTTTTGTATTTTTTTAAATGTGTTATTATGTTATATCTTCCTTAAGATTTATTTATCGTTGTAATTAAAAAATTGTACTATATAAAGAAATTCTTCTCAGTCCCTGGAATAAATATCTTATAAGTGTTGGTAACTAAAAACGTGATTATAATTTCATTAGAATTTGGTTGTTTACGTAGTTTATATTTATATTTATATACACTGCCGGACAAAATTAAAGGATCACTTCAATATTTTGAAATTACTGAACTATATAGGGTATTTTTGAAAATATTCTTTTTTTCTTTGGAAGTCACACTTTATTATAAGGGTAATAAAAAATAAAAAATTATTTTCTAGAAATTTTTAATAGGAAAANCCCGGATTTTAAAAATCTCTCTTTTACAACTCTCATTCTCTTTTCAGCCCTGAAGAAGCCATCACATGATGTGCGAAAGCTCGGCTAATAACACCAATTTGACACGGTCCAACCCGGAAGAAGAAACGGTAAATACTTCTGACTACCGTCGAAGCCTACGTGAACAAAAAAAAGTTTCTTGATCAAAAAGGTAAATCGAAAAGGATTTATCAAAATGGGTATAAATAAAAAAGGGTATATCAAAAAAGGTATATAAATACATAAGACTTAATCAAAAAGTTTTAGATAATCAAAAAAGGATTGGGTATATTAAAAAGGTACTTGGGTACATCAAAAAGGTTTTGGTACATCAATAGGATTGGGTTATCAAAAGGATTGGGCATATCACAAAGGATTGGATATATCAAAATTGGTAATACAAGCAAACAAGACTTATTGATTATGATGTAAGTTGCTCTGACTATTTAATGTAATTTCTAGCAGATTTCTAGAGAATTAAAATTATTTTTTACGTTGTCAAATCATATTACATCTATGACGAGATGAGAAGAAATAGTAAGGCATCAGGTGGCAAAAATACGACCTCGAACTGATAAGAGCTAACGTCAGCTGAGATGACCTGGTATTACTTATCTCCCTCGTTTTAAACCTTGCTGATAAAACATTAAGTTTGATAATGAATAATCTTTGAGACCAAAATAATTAAAAACATTTTTTTATATTAATTTCTTATTGTGTGAGCAAGTTGTAGAAATAAATGAGTATGCATGGTAAAATAAAGTCGGAACCTGTGCTTACTCAGTTGCTTATTCACCGAGAATTGTCCCGGCCACACAATGCATATTCCCTCTTTGTGGTAAAGTACCCTATCTAGCCTACCAAAGCGCAAGGCTTCTGGTAACTCATCAAATACTCCAGTACGTCGTGAAATTCTCCCAGAAAAGTCGTAAACACTTGCACATTCATACAACACTATACTTCCCAAAGCTCATTTGACTTTTCTTTGGGAATTTTTAACTACTGCCTCAGCGTTATTGGCACCTCACACCTGCAAAAAGGCCTTCATCCTACCGTGCATTCGTCCCCATCCCCACCCCATGCTGCCAAAAGTTTTTGAAGAAGTACAAAACAAAGTGGATGTCACCTAGAAGCTGCGTGATCTAAGCAGTTTCCAAATGTTCATTCATGGAATATGTGAATGAGAGTAAATTACGAAATTAATTTTATTAGTTGTAGGGAATATTGAGCGTAAAATAAAATGCCACTATACCTATAAAGGATACTATTGTACCAGCCAGGAAAGAAGAGTGGGGGGAGTACTTAGACCTCAATGTAAACTTTATCCTTAATAAGCATTTTGCGTAAATTTTTTTAGAAAATTAGATTTTCACTTATTTTGCTATAAGAATAAATTTATTCTTAACTAAATAAGAGCTGAAATAATACAATTAACTATTATCCAATTTCAACTAAATTTAAACCATTTTAAGTATTTGTAATGAAAATCCCTAATACAGAATTTGGTTACTGCAAAAGATGAATAATTATTGTGGATAATATCTTTCTTAATTAGTTTTTTTTTAATTTTATAAAATTACATTTAATCTTTATTGCGTTATTATAATTATTATTATTTTTTCATAACACTAATAATTTTTTTTCTCAATTAAATCTTTATTTATTACATTCTGTTACTTAATATCTTGTAATTT
>KZ809838.1:12736-32161 GCA_000696205.2 Oncopeltus fasciatus
TCAACGCCATAACCCCCCCCCCTTCACAAATAAAATATGTTTATTTTTATAATTTCACTGAAATTTGTATCAGTAAATATTCAGGCAGAATCTAATGAGAAGCGAATTATTCGATTATTCGTCTAATAAAATATATTTCGGATTGAAATTCTCAGCATTTTAAATAAGGAATAGGATTCAATCCTTTGAAAGTGCCTTTTAACACTATTCAAATATAAACATGTCTTTGTTCGCTAATTATTTCCGCAAACAAACCAGGGGAATTTCGTTCAGTTCACTCAGCTCGCGCTTATTTTCTAATTCCGCTGAAGTTTTGTTCAATAAATATTTTTGCCAAATCTAATGAGAATTTATTTTAAGCAGTTATGGGACGGATATTTTTACGAGGAGAGGATTTTCAGGAATGCGGTATTGGGAGTCATTTGGGGGTTTTGTAACCATACAATTTTTTTTATTATTTTCGCCCACGTTTTGGTCTAAATTTCAGGCCTTCCCCAGGGCAAGTAGACTCCTGCTCTACAATGACAATCCTCTCCTCATAAAGCTTGACGGTCAACTAATTAATTACCTTTAAATTAGATATTTTTACTTTATATATTATAACAAGTATAAAGCTAATATATTCATAACCAATTGGTAAATACAGCACTTCAAAACGCAGAAACTGGAAGTTCCGGTTTTTCAATTAGTAGTACAAAAACGCCATGCTAGTTCTGTTTTACTGACATAAATCTGAACGAGTCAACATTTAAGGTAGACTTTAGGGACTCGGATATACATTCGATAAAGGCGACTTGAGTGCAACACTAACATAAGTTTAACAGCTATTCTGCAGTTTTAAAAATTGTATTATCTAAACCGCTAGCCCTTGTGGTGAAGCAACAATAGTTATGTACTTGCAAAGCATTGTGAGCACTTCCCTGACTTGGATGGGTGATATATATATATATATAAAAAGTGAAAAAAAAAAAAAGGCTGGGGGGTATGAGAGGAGGGAAATATGGCGGGCAGAGACAGTGTCGGATTGACAAGTGTGGGGCTCGAGATCCCCCCCTCCCCACCCCGAAAAAAAAACCCGGATATGCAAACTACAGGACGCCCTTGTATAATTGGGACAGAGCGTGTTTTTACAGTGGACAGAGAACGTTCTAGCGTTTTTTTCCAACATCGCGCAGGAGTCCTCAGCAGTCCTGGGTTTTTATAGCTTGCGGTCTCCCCTGATGGCGGGGCCGGCAAACTGCTGCCCGCTCCTCTTGTATACAGTATTTCCATATTTCAGGCCGACCCCACACTACCCCCTGCATCGCCGCCCTCCAGGGATGTAAAGGGACACTTCTTTATTTATTAATATATATCACATTTATAAATAAACTTCTAATTAATAATAACAATAATACAGTCAATCACGCAGTGGCTGCGTAAACTAAGCAGATTTCCCGTATCCCATTAATAATGATAGGCGAAGGTTAAAGTAAATAACGAATATTTCACAAGCCCGAGAAGGCAGTGAGCTTAAAAGTTACTACTAGTACTAAGGCTCATATATATCATAGATATTTTCTTCAATATCTTACACCTATAATATCTCGTGAATGCCCAGAATATCTTCGTCATTTTGCAGCTGAAGGTATCAACAGGAAACTAACAGACTGCCTGCCTCGGAAACAACACCTCAGCAGTTGAAAAATTCATAAGTATTCTAAAAAGGACGGGTCTTCTAAAATACATATGATTTATTCCTGCGAGGACTTATCAGTACTCTAGTCGACAGCTTTAAAATAGTATGCTATCTCATAATCTGATGTAATAGGTATGTGAATGTACGCCTCAATGCATGATGTATGTGTGTGTTTTAAAGAAAAAAAAAAAATAAATAAAATTACAATAAAAAATTTATTCATATTGTTACCATAATAATTGTTCAGTTACCATAATTTATCTAATTTTTACTGTTAAGCTTTTTATGTTAGCTATAAAAAAAAAAAAAAAAAAAAAAAAAAAAAAGAATAATGNAAAAAATTATACATCCAAGTTTCTAATGCCTTTTTGTGTTTTGTTTTTAAATTTTAAGCAATGTAATATTTTAATTCAGTATCACCATCAAAATATAGTAAAATTTCATGGAAAGGTACAACATAAAACATTGTTGCAGATGAATAGATGACATTTTTAGATACTATCACCTTCATAATTTACATTCTAATATAACATACACAATGGTGAAGTATGAGAAACATGAAAATCTGATGGGAAGTAAGATGGGATGCGAGATGTTTGAAATTTTGGTTTTAAAAGATGAAATTGTATGTAATAACTACTGCCTTGTTGAGCAAAAATATAAAAATGATTTTCGCCACTAAAATAAAAAAGCGACCAAAGCTTTTATGTCATATTAAAATCTATCATATTTGACACAAGCGGAATGGAGGAAAACGTAAAAGAAATGCACAGGGAGTGAAAAAAATCGTACTACCTCACCCTGGAATCGAAGACGGTATTCCTACCTACTTTCCGGATAGACGCGCTTGACGAAGGAGTCGAGCGTGCCTACCCGCCAAGTAGGAGACCCGGATTCGGTAGTGAGATTTTTTTTTCTGTCTCCCTGTCCATTTCTTGTAGATAATTTAGGATAAGGGATTAAATAGCACAATTGACTTATTCTTTAAATAGGGGTGAAACATATTCTCCAGAGTTGTCTGCAGATAGGAAGAGGACTAACACGGATCCTCTAGGCTAGGCACAGTCTATCCCCGCGTGAGGTAAATAGCTCCTCGGTTCCCTTTCCCTACGCCAGCTTTTTTTACCCTCCGCGCCCCCTCGTCATAAATCCAAAGGCAGACGGAAACAGAGCAACAGTAATTGCTCCATATTTATTTATTTATATATATCCAAACAGGTTAGAAAAAAAAACGGCTACTTGAGCTACTTTCTTTTATCAAGAAATGTATTCAAACTAAAAACCTCTTTATATATATGTATATATACCTTAGTATGAATTTTCAGATAAATTTCCACATAAATAGCAGTAAAAATAAACGGACAAATATAAATAATTTTTTTCACACTTTAGTCAAGAATTATGAAAAAATGTGTTTTTTCATTATGTTTCAAATTTGATACATTGAGGGCAGACTAGAGAAAGGGATGTCAGAGGCTTGGAATTATTGCTTCTCAAAATCCCCAAAGGGAAGAAAAAAAAAAACAACATAACGAATTGAATCTTGAAAGAGATGTAGTCCTCGACATAGTAACAGGTAAGGCTACACCTTTTTCATCCATAAAGTGATCAATATTCCTGTAATCTCCAGAAGAAAAAAAAGGAGCATTTAGAAACTTTGAAATCAAAAGCATATGTCAGTAATGTGAATTCAAAAGGACAGAAATTAATTAATAAAAAAAACTTTTGACCCATTTAGCGGAGCAGATAAATAAGAGTAAGAGTGAATGTACAGTATTATAGAAGTGTTTGGCGCCTGTGTTTGTTTAAATAAAAAAAAAAAAAAAGTTAGGGTTGAGAGGCGCCCCGGGGTGTAAACCGACTGATTTATGGCGATTCAACAACACCCTCCTACAATACATAAATATATCCTACCACTTTGGGGCGGCCAGTCCTCTTTTATTTATTTAGGTTTAGTTAATGTTTTTTTTTCTTCTTTTTTTTTTTAAGGTTTTATTTATTTTATGTTGCCTTTTATTGTGGGGCAAAGGACATTCCTCTATTGAAGATGAAATAAACCCACCCTGCTTTTACTGGAATGTTTTGGAGTAGGAAGAGTAAAAGAAATTAACCAATTTAAGGCACTGGTTAGCATATCAGTGCGAGAGAGCAGTAGGATTAGCTTTTCTATCTAGTGTTAACAGTGATAGAATGGATAAATACGAAAGATCTAATTTCGCGCTAGTTTTGGAGTAGGAAGAGGAAAGGAAGTTAACCAATTTAAGGCACTGGTTAGCATATCAGTGAGAGAGTGGAGTAGGATTAGCTATTGTATCTAGTGTTAACAGTTATAGAATGGATAAATACGAAAGATTTAATTTCGCGCTAGTTTTGGAGTAGGAAGAGGAAAGGAAGTTAACCAATTTAAGGCACTGGTTAGCATATCAGTGAGAGAGTGGAGTAGGATTAGCTATTGTATCTAGTGTTAACAGTTATAGAATGGATAAATACGAAAGATTTAATTTCGCGCTAGTTTTGGAGTAGGAAGAGGAAAGGAAGTTAACCAATTTAAGGCACTGGTTAGCATATCAGTGCGAGAGAGCAGTAGGATTAGCTTTTCTATCTAGTGTTAACAGTTATAGAATGGATAAATACAAAAGATTTAATTTCGCGTTAGTTTTGGAGTAGAAAGAGGAAAGGAAATTAACCAATTTAAGGCACTGGTTAGCATATTAGTGCGAGAGAGCAGTAGGATTAGCTTTTCTATCTAGTGTTAACAGTTATAGAATGGATAAATACGAAAGATTTAATTTCGCGCTAGTTTAGGAGTAGGAAGAGGAAAGGAAGTTAACCAATTTAAGGCACTGGTTAGCATATCAGTGAGAGAGTGGAGTAGGATTAGCTATTGTATCTAGTGTTAACAGTTATAGAATGGATAAATACGAAAGATTTAATTTCGCGCTAGTTTTGGAGTAGGAAGAGGAAAGGAAATTTACCAATTTAAGGCACTTAATAATTTAATTTCGCGCTAGTTTTAGATTGAAAATGTGAAAAAGCAAGCTTATAATATCAATATAAGTGTTGAATTTACATAGGTGGGAAGGTTGAAACATTCATAAGTTAGTTATTAGGTAAAAATCTTATATTCGGGGGTAGAAAAAGAAAGACAATGAAAATCGTTAGATGCATTTTTAAAAAATTCTAACTACGTTCAATCAAGGAATTTAAATGTTAACTGCTACGAGTAAATCAACAGTTGAGGTTCAGTCCGAAAGGTGTTCAGAAAAAAGTTTTGTATGAAAATATTTACAAGAATTTTTTCTTTTATGTCGAAGTATCTGTATGTAATACCATTATTAGGGCTGATGGCAGGGAGTGTCTAGAATACAATTTTCCCATTGAATACATTTTCAGTATTCAGCACTTTGACTTTTATGATCAGGAACTATACTTAAAAAAGCTCAAAACTATTTCTTAAGACTTGTTTTTAGTAAAATGTACAATTTCGCAAATTAATCATATCCGATTTTTTGGTAAATAAAACATCTTGACTTAAAGAAATCTGTATATAAAAACAAGTAATGACGATAGTATCCTGTTATAATTGTATAAATATAGCAAAAAGCATAATTTCAAAATAATTCGCGTAATTGCATCGGAAACAATATCATTCAGTAACTCCTACCAATACACCAAATTAATCCATGGTGGTAGGGTAAGGGCCTATAGAGTAAGGGTGTCTGAGCTAAAAAAAAAAAAAAAAAATCAGTCAGTGTGAGGTAAATAACCACCCCCCTAACTCCCTTTTTTTAACCTCCCCCATAAATCCTGACGAACAGAAACAGAACGCCGGTAACCATCCCTTATTAATCATTGCGCTCCTGGTTACTAAAGTCCTCATTATGGAACTAACTATCTCGGATAAGACCTGCTTAGAGTTTGTATCAAATACAAAGGACTGTAGAACATCTATAAGATTATAAAAAAAAATTAGTGAATATTAAATATGCATTTATTCGTGAAAAAGCTAATTGGAAAGAGCAGAAAAAGAAAAAAAAAAACAGCTGGTTGTTCTACACACACGCATTATATATATAAATATATATAAAGAAACACAGCCTGCTGCGATATATAAATAGTAAATAATAACGGATGGGAGAAAGAGTGTAGTGAACACACAAAAAGAAAAAATTACAATGAGTAAAATCTCTGTGAAAATTTTACTCATTGTAATTTTCTCTATTTGTGTTCACTACTTGTAAGCAACAAACGAACCTGTCGTCACACGTATCTTGGCTGAAGATTCATTTAAATTAGTGAAATCAATACTGAGTCTAAAAGATGAGGATTTACATCGATGAAGTGCAGTTGTTTACCATTTTATAATCACGAATTTCATCTCAATTACAACTCAGTTTATATATATATATGTAGTAACTCTGTGTGCGTGAA
The DNA here is from genome assembly GCA_000696205.2 of Oncopeltus fasciatus. Classification (NCBI taxonomy): domain Eukaryota; kingdom Metazoa; phylum Arthropoda; class Insecta; order Hemiptera; family Lygaeidae; genus Oncopeltus; species Oncopeltus fasciatus. The sequence goes on from KZ809838.1 coordinate 18,846, forward strand.
TATATATTATATACATAGTTACTATACTAATTGAATGGGTATGATCGTTCTTAGCAATTCAATCTCCTTTAAAATATAGTAATATTTATAGTTAATTATTTTTCGTATTAATACTAAAATACGAAAAATAGCATTAATCGCTGCTAATCTATATGATAATAAGTAATGATAAGTCTATCTTAACATTAATTTCTGATTGTGACTCTGCTACACTTAGTACATATTTGACACTGGCATGAGAGGTTACTCATAAACTTTGTTTTTTTTTAAATTGGTTCTTAAGGTTCCAATATTTAAAAAAAAAAATTATACATCCAAGTTTCTAATGCCTTTTTGTGTTTTGTTTTTAAATTTTAAGCAATGTAATATTTTAATTCAGTATCACCATCAAAATATAGTAAAATTTCATGGAAAGGTACAACATAAAACATTGTTGCAGATGAATAGATGACATTTTTAGATACTATCACCTTCATAATTTACATTCTAATATAACATACACAATGGTGAAGTATGAGAAACATGAAAATCTGATGGGAAGTAAGATGGGATGCGAGATGTTTGAAATTTTGGTTTTAAAAGATGAAATTGTATGTAATAACTACTGCCTTGTTGAGCAAAAATATAAAAATGATTTTCGCCACTAAAATAAAAAAGCGACCAAAGCTTTTATGTCATATTAAAATCTATCATATTTGACACAAGCGGAATGGAGGAAAACGTAAAAGAAATGCACAGGGAGTGAAAAAAATCGTACTACCTCACCCTGGAATCGAAGACGGTATTCCTACCTACTTTCCGGATAGACGCGCTTGACGAAGGAGTCGAGCGTGCCTACCCGCCAAGTAGGAGACCCGGATTCGGTAGTGAGATTTTTTTTTCTGTCTCCCTGTCCATTTCTTGTAGATAATTTAGGATAAGGGATTAAATAGCACAATTGACTTATTCTTTAAATAGGGGTGAAACATATTCTCCAGAGTTGTCTGCAGATAGGAAGAGGACTAACACGGATCCTCTAGGCTAGGCACAGTCTATCCCCGCGTGAGGTAAATAGCTCCTCGGTTCCCTTTCCCTACGCCAGCTTTTTTTACCCTCCGCGCCCCCTCGTCATAAATCCAAAGGCAGACGGAAACAGAGCAACAGTAATTGCTCCTTATCAATCATAGAGCGCGCCCTCAGGAAGTCCTCCTTCACCCCTCAAGATTTACTCGCCTCTCCTCAGACGCTGCTCGACTCGTCACTTTATTAACTCGTCCGTATCATTAGAGAGGAGGCCCAGTCAGTATTCTGGGGGTTTGTTCGGCTGGGAACGGGCCTCGCACTGTGGATCGCATTCATCTCTATCCACGTTATTTATCTGTGGGGCTAGTTTTACTTGCAAAAACCAGAGAACGGCATATCTGCTACAACTGTTCTCTCCTAGACAGGGTGCGGTGATGCATATGGATAGCACCTAAATAACAGACACGAAGTGAGAAACAGAGGCCAATAAATAACACATTAAACAAAAACAGTTTCCATTCTCAAAAAAAAAAAAGATAAACTAATTAGAAATTCTAATGAAACGAAATAAGATGTACACCAATAGATACATTCTAAACAGACAAAATGTTCTAAAGATACCTTACAAATAACAGGGGTACTATACCACGAAAAAGTAACTTTAAAATATATACAGCACTGTATATATTATTATCCCTTTAAAAATCTAAATCATTTTTCCATCATTGAACTACTTAAAAAAGAGTTTTATATAAAGAACCCTCAAAGTTTAGTACTGTGTCTGACGAAATTCGATAAGTAATCTACTGTTATTTCAGTAAGTCTGCGCGGTAATTTACTGTCTGTACTACACGGGAGTAATTTGGCTTGTCGGATCCTCAATCGTGGCAATCCCAGAGAACAATCTGAACGCAAGTGGAGGATGTACTGTACGTACAAAATATGTGAGGGGTCTTTCGCTGAGAACCCAGTCTTCAAGTACACAAACTACTTAAAATTAATTTAAAAATTATAAATAAATGCCATTTTCTCACTAAACATAAAACATTTTAATTCTGATTAAAAAAAATCATCAACTATGTGACTACTTTTTGTTACAAATAATACCACTTGTTTTATTCAAAAAAACTTGTAAAAACGTGTAAGACTGATGGAAACAAAAATATTGCTATCTAGGAATTAAATCAATTACTTTGTTATGAAAAAGATAGCTCGAACTAAGTGTCATTCTATTCTATTCCATGAACCGTAGAATAAATATAAAAAAGTCCTCATTTCTGATTTGTCATCGAAATTTTAAATATATTATATATTACGTATATATCGAAATACGTAAACAAAGCGATTCCAAGAGTAACTTATTGAATTTTATCGATGAAATTTTAATTGTAGGTAAACCCTGCTTGGAATGTATTAATTTGAATAAGAGGTTCACAATCTAAACGGATTCTTCATTTTTCATTAAACGTAAATAAAAATAACGTTAATTTACAGACCGAAGAAACTGAGTGTATGCCCGATAAATTGGTTCTAGACAAGCCGGAAAGGAGTGGAGAAAGCGCTCACCCAAAGCAGTTAAATTTATGAATTTATTCTTGAACAAATTTTCGTAAAATATATAAATACACCTTGACGCAAATTTTGAAATATTTTAACACATCGTCGCCGATCTTACATCGGAGAAAAAATATGGTCCGTTAAAAACTCGCTCAGGCTTGTCTCGGTAGCGTAAATGGAACCAGGAGATCCTGGTTCGTGTCCTGGCTGGGACAGTTAGATTTTTTATTCTGTTCCCTTGCACTAAAAATTGTTAAAGTTTACGTGGGATTAAATACCACAAAAAAATAATATTCATAAAATTAAAATTTAAAAGTAAATAACGAGAGTCATTTAAACAGCTTGACAATGTCAGCTCCTCGATATATACGATATATTCGTCGGACTCGGAGGTTAGACTCTCGACACTAGTGCGGGGAATTTAATAACTTATCAGACTTGTCTCGGTAGCGTAAATGGAAAATGCACCGGCCCGGCAAACAGGAGATCCAGGTTCGTGTCCTGGCTGGGACAGTTAAGATTTTTTATTCTTTTCGTTTGCACTAAAAAAATTTAAAAATTACCTGGGACTAAATAACACAAAAAATAATATTTATAAAATTATACTACAAAGTTTGTTATTAAGTTATTATTACTCAGTATTTAGACTTTTAAAGTTATAAATGTTTTAAGTTTAAGGTATTAATGAGGCAGAATTTGAAAATAGTTCGGTGGCTTCCAAGAGTCTGCACTCAAGTATGCCAAAAGGTCAGGATGAAGTAGCGGTTAGAGCCGAGGGAAGTTGGAGGACTTGTGAAATATTCCGCGGGAGTGAAGGGGTTCGGGGAGAGCTAACCTGATTAGGGCGGAGATCAGGCAAAGCACTCCGCACAGTACTGAATAAATCCCAAGGATTTGCCGGGGGCGGGAGGCGGCGCGGTCCTCGCACACTCCGACAGGCGGCCGGACACCGCCCATCAATAGTGCAGGCCCGACACGGCCCACAACCGGACGGTCAGCCGTAGGCACTGCAATATTAAACCTCTTGCCTCTGATAGCGCGCCCTCAATTCATGAGGAGTGCAGCAAGTGTCCCCAACACATACACATAGATAGCAATATCCTTTACGCAGTTTCTTAAATCAGACCTACTCCTACATGGAGTAACAAATTAATCCGAAACATAAATAATTTAAAGGAGTACTGTTTGAGGGCAATATTTTGAAGTGGAAACTGAGCAAGACATATAGAATGGACGTGCACTGTGAGATAGCTTTAGCTAAGTTTTTCCTTTTCTCAAAAACTTAATATAAAAACTTAATATGAATCGTACAGGGAGCCCAAAAAAAATCTCACTACCTCAGCCGGGAATCGAACCCGGGTCTCCCACTTTCTGGGCGGGTACGCTACCTCTACAGAACCGAGGGAGATGAGAATAATTTAAAATTAATAATGAAATTAATAACTTTACCACAATTATCAACATGATTTTAATATAAAAATGTTTACCCCTGCTGATGTTACTCTATAACGCCCTACTAAATATTCCTTTTTAACCATTAACTCAGCTTTTCTTATTAAGTAGACATTCATTCGGCTATTAATTCAAAAAACTTCTCATCGAAGCTTTTTAATTTTCACAAAATCAATTAAAAACATTTTCTATAGTAATTCTCGTGTAAATAAACTATTTTAATTGATTTCAATGTTATTTGATGGTCTTTAAGGTTAAAAATAACCTACATAGCAACATGTAACATTTTATTTTTACTTTCAATTAACTTTTTGTGGAAAATAGAGTTTCAAAATTCGAAAAATAAAGTTTTGGGACAATAATATTCCAAAATAAATTATAAGTTAGTTATTAAACTTTTTACTTTATAAATTGTGTAGGGCCTGAATTAATTTATTTATCGATATATAAGTTATACTGAAGTACTGGAGTAGTATTATTAAACGCTTATTTTTTTCCCCCACATTAAACGCATATTACGTACATTTTTATCTAAAAACTTACTTTTACGTGTAGACTAAAATTTCTATTAATAACATCAATATACGGAGTAGAAATCTGGGGTGCCGCTAAGCCTTTCGAATCCAGTCCGTTCAACCCAAATCCCTCAGAATAATCGTTAATGCTCTCTATTACGTATCCAATTCGGAGGAATTTGAAAAGAGTTTCACCACAATTTTAATATCCCTTTCGTTCAGGATCTCATTTCTTCCCGCTTCACCCTTTTCCACAGTCAACTGACCCTAATCCTAATCCACTAACACAGACCCTGTTCTACAACACCAAACCCTACAACCCTACCCGTCTACTCAAACGCTTATTTTGTAATTAATTTCGGAGTGGTGTCATTGGTCACCTTCTCTCCTCATGCGATTGTCATATTTTTATTTTTAGTTCTTCATTGTAATCAAATTACAAAATATCTTTTGTATTACAACAGAAATAAATAAAAGTACTTGTACTTTACATTAAGAAGAAATAATTTCCCACAAGTTAATCAAGAGAGAAATAAAGCACGATAGAGTATTTATATAATAATCTGTGATCCTATAAAACGTAATTTTTTTTTCTTATTAATGAAATTAAATATATTATTGATTGATTGCCAGAAGTGGCAAGGAATCATCATTCGGCGTTTCGTGGATACTAGAGCAAACTCTTCAAACTCTATAACAAATCCTAGAGAGTCAATAAATATCTTATCTTCTTCTTGTTTCATCTGAAAATTTTTATAGAATTTTATGCTCTTCCAAGTAATTATGGGTTAATTTATTTTTTTGATCAATTGTTTGACTACTCGTATTAATTAGGGTACAAACCAAAACAATGAATAATGCGAATGGTCATGCATAGAATTTAGTTGCAAATCAAATACAGGAATATGCATAGGGGCAAATTTAATGAAAATAAAGGCAAATTTTTTTAAGAAATTGAGCGATTCTAATACTTAATGTTTGGAAAAGTGTAACGTTTCAGTTTTACGCCTAAAACTTACAATTTAACAGTCATAAGTATTGTGAACGCATGACCACTAAACTCAAAAAGTAATACATTAATGAATTTGTTAAGAACATTTTTGACATCTCCTATGTAGAAGAAAATATATGATTTCAAAAGCCATTGGATGAAACTCACAGCTACATTTCTTACATTAAAATATTCAGTATTATTTAAAAGGAAAAAATGCAAGAATACCTACTCAAAACAACCCAAGCAGCGTCTCATTTCAACTGTAACTACATAAACTCTGTTTTCTAATAAATATTCTAAGATTTAAAAATTAACGAAGTATTTGATTGTCCTAAATCAAAATCTTACTGAAAGCACTCAAAAACGTACATGAAAAATAAATATGTTATAGTACAGGTGATTATTTTTCAGTTAAATGAAGGAAATTGAAACAAAAGTTAGCTTTCTGGGGCTATTTTTTGAGCTTATCACAGTAACTTATAAATAAAATGACGTAAGGTACTTTAGCATTTATTTATGCTCAAAAAGGCACAGTAAACACTAGAATATGCAAGAAAGAAATAATGCTGAATATAAAATTCAAAAACTTTGAATAAGAAATAAAGTAGAATGAATCTGCTAAACATACCTGAGATAGTCCAAGGAAAAACTAAAGTCGCGACAATCTTCAGGCTAACCTAGCCTGAATTACATATTTGTCTGTGGGGGCGTAGGGTTATGTACTTAGGGTAATTGTATTTACCTAGACTTAGGGTAAATTACAATCTAGTAAAGTTTAATACAAAACATACTTTTAAGCAATATTGGGACGCCGATTGAAAGAAGGTTTCATTACCACAGCTTTCCTCGGGCTTATTCGGAGCGTAATGTACCAAAATTACCTTTGATAAAAAAAATAAAATAAAAACCTTTAATAAAGAAATTTAATACAGGCTCATTGTCGATTGGGTTGTGTTGCCTTTGATGTCAAATCAAGTTCTATGAGAAGTTTCCTCCAAGGGCTCTGAGAGGCGTCGCTCTCCCTGAGGCAGTCCGGACAGCTCAGCATCTTGCCGAAGAGGCCTGCGATGCAGTCGGGGCATTGGGCCTCGCAGGACGCAGGCGGGTCTTCCAGCGGGGGGCCTGGCATCATTGGTAGCACGCCACCCTCGAGCCCGGAGAGCCCCTCTTCCCGATGATCAGGGCCACTTGGAGTCCCAGTCGGCCCGTCACCTTCACCAGGAGCATCGCCCATTTCTGCAGCTCATGGAAGAGGTACTCTTTGCTCAGGAAGCCTCGGACCTTCATCGCAGGACAGCCTCCACTAGCGATCCTCTCCTCCTCCCTTTCATCCGCAACGCATCACTTCTGGGGATATCCGTCGTCGATCGCAAACATTTATCTTACGCTAAACGCACGTACAAAATTTCAATCCAACCATCATAACATATGTGCCGCCATTATTATTCCACTAACGAATTAAACAAATGTTAGAAGTTAATAATTAATAAATAAAATATTAAGTGTACAATGGTAATTTTTAGATAATAATACTTAAAAGTAACGAGTTTTTCATATAAAGCAAGATGGGGAATACAGACACATAATTATCTTTGTAAAATATCGCTCATGTCAATGATGAAATGAAAGGAACAAATTACTCAAAAGAAGAGTTTGTTGACCGTAGACATTATTCTAAGATGATTTTAGTTGGGGTTCGGTCAGGGTAGATCCAAAAAACACAAATTTAAAAAATGTATTTTTTAATAAAGGATTATCTGCCAACGTTTCGACTTACATTGTAAATGTGAACTTAGGGACAGGACGTCCTCTCTCATCTTCATGATAGCCCTGAAGATGGCTTACAATGTAAGCCGAAACGTTTGCAGATAATCCTTTATTAAAAAATACATTTTTTAAATTTGTGTTTTTTGGATCTACCTTGACCGAACCCCAACTAAAATCATCTTAGGAACAAATTACTATTTGTAGCGATTCTAACTCCTTCCTTTTCTCTAAGAAAGATTTATATTTAAAAAAAAAACAAAAAAAAAAAAAAATACAATAGAATCTTTGGAATCGCCTGTTAGAGATATTTTTAAGATATTAAAATCAATTATTAAATGAAATGTATTCAATATAATGATGAGATATAATGTAATATGTGTGTTTGTTTTTGTGATTGTTTATGTGTGCTAATGTAAATATTTTCAGATTACAGTTTTATAGCAGTCACGTGACAAGCTTCATTTGCTTAAGGAAAATTTGTAAATAAAACATACTAGAGTAATAGAGGTTACACTAAATAAAATTGTCCCAACCCCAGCAGAATAACCTTTAAAAAAAATCAAGAGTAGGGATGAGCAAAAAAAAAAACACAAATACATAAAAATGAACCTTTTCTTGGCGTTTCTTGCTCTGGTGGAGAGGCTTGTGGAGAGCAACTTCCGACGCCATCCGATCGAACTTCTGACTCCTCTCTTTGACACTGATCTTGCTGTCCTCGACGCCAATGTTTTCCTGCGGACACAAAACGATTTCACTTTTAAAAAACACTTACTTCTCGATAGGAAAATCACAAAAGCACACAGTAACCCTAAAGTTCTGGGGGAAAAAGGGAAACCCGGTCGAAATATATAACTTTCCCGCTCCTAAAGCTAAGCTACACACAAATGCTTTCATTTTAAAACATTCAAGTCCAAGCTTCGGTTTTAGTTTCCATGTATTTTCCTTTTATTTATTTATTTTACCTCCTGCTCAAATGCACGTGTGTTTGTTTTAATGGTTTTCCGCCAATAGGCCGCCTCCCCCCTTGAGTAACTTTATTTTGGAGTGGACGAGATGAAGCCCGCCCCCCTCCCAGGAGTTTTACCGTTAACTGTGACGGTACTGAACTGTTCCTGTGATCGCAGAGACCCACTGGCAGTTTTAATCAGCGTCCTATCTGTTTCCGCTACTGATACAAGTTTCTGGGAGCACTCTAGAAAGGCAACTGCACGTCAAACACAACTGGGATTTGTTTAAAAGCATGCTCATAATAATAATTTAGACCTCCATATGATAAATATATGAATAAATAAATAATACATAACTAAAGTATTTACTATTTGTATTAAACTCAAAAGTGAACTTGACAATTCTCATATTATTACACAGAATATTCATCATAATTTTATTAAAGTGTAAATGTACGTTTTAATTCTTAAAAGACTTAACGTGCAATTAAAGATTTTAACACATTTACGTTCAAAATATTGTATCTTTACAATTATTGCTTGTGAACTTATACAAATACAATACTTAAATATTATAGAGAAATAATAGGATCCCATAATAATAGGGTGCATAATTGATGAAAATAAGAAGAAAATTAAAATTATAATAACTAGAAGCTAGCCAAGCGCTGCTTAAAAGTGAGTGTGCATAAACACATACACACACATAAGGTGGAGATTGGCGAGTTTCCACGATCTTTCGTATATTTATAGAGTGGATATCTATATATAATCCAAATAATAGCAAAGATAGAAAATTCATGCACATGCAATTTTTAATAATACACCTATCAAAGCAAAGATGTAATTCTTGTGCAAATAATAAAATTTAAAAAAATAAAAATTTTATATTTAGAGCAAACGAATAATTTAATCCTACACCCTCCCCCCCCCACTCAAAAAAGGAGAAGCTAAACAATTATCTTAGTAAGACTTTTAAGGTCTACCGAATTATGTACTTCTAAAAAAAACAAAGAACATAATTACATGAGTAAACAATAAACAATTTTCCCATTTTTCTTCTTTTTATATGTATATCTATATCCAGCTACGCAGCAACGTTAGTACCATTACACGACAAATGAAAAATTCACTTTTTTTAAAAAATTTGTTAGCGCTCTAGCGGCCACATTTTTTTAATAAATAAACCAAACTCGGTATGTAAACTTATGGAGGAAGTGGAGTACCCTTAGGTTTGGAGGGCGAAAAATATTTAAAGTAGTATTTATTTGTTATTAACATTACGAAAAAATTTATAAAAGAATAGTTTTATATAATTCTTTTATAAATAAGTAGGTAAATTAAGAGAAACACTTAAGAATGTAACATCGAGGGTTGGACGGTTTTAATATTAAAATTTTAAATATAGAAAGAAATTTCGTTATGAGGTTTTTCAATGCAAACCGATTAATATATATATATGCTCTCTCTGCAGTGTGTGATAAAATAAACTCGCTCAGGCTTGTCTCGGTAGCGTAAATGGAACCAGGAGATCCTGGTTCGTGTCCTGGCTGGGACAGTTAGATTTTTTATTCTGTTCCCTTGCACTAAAAATTGTTAAAGTTTACGTGGGATTAAATACCACAAAAAAATAATATTCATAAGATTATTGAGATTTAAAAAATAACGTACGTAAGCCTATCAATATATATATAGTAATCAAGAACAGGTGGGATAGAGAATGCAGTGAACATACAAAAAGAAAAAATCACAAATAGTAANTATATAATGTTCTTTTCATTTAAAAATATAGGATATCTCATAGAGTTTCAATGTCAGCAATTTAAAAGCTAAAAGACCGCCAGTGGAATTGAGTAAGCAAATCAAATTTCAGACGTATTATTAAAAAACATAAATTATGAGTAAATGACCAATTTTATCTTAGAAATAACAATCATGACGTGTCACAAAGGCTTGATCTAGACCGGCAGGGAAGAGTAATAGAGGCACTAAACTCCCAAGCTATTCCTATTTGCTTTATTAAAAAGGGTTTCCCTTCATAATGTCAGCTAGAATTGTTAAAAAATAAACAACATATTTTTAAAATATTAAATAACAGCAAATAATATTATTATTGTATTATTCATACAAATAATATTAATATTGTTGCCACACAAAAAATATAATATAGAACGGACCATAATTTGTATTGGTGAAGCCAGTTTTTTTTTTTTTTTTCATTTTCGCGAAATAGTACTAACGCGGCAGCTGATTTCCTTGAATGAAATCAACTAAAAACCAAACGCAGATTAACGCAACATACCTCATAAAGGTATTGAATATTTTTGTTGTTTCTCCTATATACACCTATAAAGATCTTATATATTCTTAGTACTTATGTAAATAATTTCCCCTTCAAAATATAGGAAACAATTGAATGAAAAAAAAAAAAGAAAAAAAGAAAAGAATTAACAATGAATAAAAGTGGATGGATAAAATCAAAGTGTTTTGTTGGGGTGAAGAGAAGGAAAGTAAGAAAAAACTAAAAATACAAAATACACAACAAAAAAGAAACACTCATAAAGTATTACACGGAGAAATTTATTTGAAAGCTTTGGAGTACATGCTTAAGTATAAGAGAGTGCTTTAAAGAAACAGTTTATTCTTGGTACTTACCACTGAACCATTTAAATCCCGGGCGTCAGGCAGGAAAAGGGAAGAAAAAGTATTAAATGTCTGAAGTACAAAAGGCTCCATGTGTTTGTGTGTTAAGAGATCTCGCCGCGAGGTGTGGGGTAAGACTGTGTCTCAATATGAGCCGCACGTCACAATTACTCGGGGTCAGGAATTTCCTCCTGTGACGAGTCGAACCTACACGGGCTGCTGACGGCAGCCAGATAGGAGTAGCAAGTAACTCAGCCACACACCTCTGTCATCGATATACCTGTCATCATTCCGACAAGGAGAGGGAATCTGCGGAATGCATGGAATGTTTCGACTCCTCTTCATCTTAGATGCATTCTACATAATTAGAGTATAGCAGTACACAATTAAATCATTTCTCTGGACATGAATATCGTCTGATAAAAGTTACAATACAAATATACCTTCAAAACGGTCTAAGCAATTCTCATGGCTAAAACAATTGAACTGAAATTTTAACAACTTTCCAACAAGTAGGAATTATTTAGTTAATTCTTCCGGCTTGAGAAAAGCATGAATTATTGAACGAGCAATTGCACCTTCTCAAGGTTTCGGCCACATGGCTTCTTCAGGGCTGAATTCCTCTACCTAGCTCGGAAGAAGCAACCGTACGCACAATTAAAGTTGGCAAAATACAATTTATGATGCGAAACAACCAATGGACTATTGAGGAAGCCGACGTAAACCAAGATGTGGAAACTTTAGGCGATGATTAATGAAACCTTCAATCTGAGAACGATACAAGGAAGTAGTTTTGCATGCGACTCAGAGGTAGGTTATGTACTTCTAAATCAAGAGAATGAATTGTTTACAAATTGATATTCGATTAAAACACACACACACATGTGTTTGAGAGAAAGAGAGTGAGAGTGTTTATGCATCTGTGTGTTTACATGTACATATTTATTACAAATATTTATTATCATTTTAATAATATATTAAGAGCACTCATATTTTACTGTACTTTCTTTTAATTATTTATTTTAAGAAGAAATATTGATTTATAATAAAGAATCTTTAGGTGTACACACACATGTATACATATAAAAAATGAAACTCTCGCGGCAGATATATATATATATATATAATAAGTAAATGTGGGAGAAAGGTGTAGTGTGAACAAACAAAAATTACAATGAGTATAATTTTCGGGGTGATTTCTCGCCCTTCGTCAGTGAAGAGTGAAAAGAGACTGGTCTCGTAAGTGAGGAGTGAATGAGACCAGACTGGAATAGAGGCCTCACTGACGAAGGTCGAGAAATATCCCCGAAAATTTTACTCTATTGTAATTTTTGTGTGTTCACTACACCTTTCTCACACCTGTACTTATTTATTATGTACAAAACTATTCATTTTATTATCAAGACTTATTTTTATTTTTTTTTTTTTTTTTTGCGTGTTAGCCTTCCATTCAACCACTTAGGGTCATGGAGGAAGGGGCTATCTACAGGTTGCCACCCTATTTCAAACACCCATGGCTCAGGACAAGCTTCTATATTATAAATAAAAGATTGACCTGGGCGGGATTTGAACCCGCGGCGTCAGGATTGCGAGACCCGTACGGATCCCCTGAGCTAGCCTGGCGCCCCACTTATTTATTTTTAAAATAATTTATTGCACAAAATATAATTATATCTGATGATGGAAGCTGAGACTTCCGATAGCAGTGTAGGAGACTTGAACCCTTTCGTTACAAAATACCCCCCCCCCCCACACACACACAGAATGCGAGGGGTGAGCACCCCCACAAAACTAACCTGCTGAAAGGAGTATGTGGTAGTGTAGCAGAGTGGGAAGGACGGGATCAGCTCACTGAGCAGTCGGGTACCATTCGCTCGACGTCAACAAACCTTCGGGCATTGCAGGCGTCAGCGAATCGTTCGACATCTGCAGACGTATGATATCCTACCTGCAGACACGGCAGACGTGCCTCGATGTGCTCTCCTCCAATCAGAGGCACACTGATTACCGCGAATCAGTCACACATTACAGATAAACACTTGCACAAACAATGTGTCCTACAATTTAGTATTCATATGTCTTTCAAATTAAGTTAAATAAATAAAAAAAATTCTGCCACAAATTTTTCAATATTTATTTATTATTTATGAACGTATCCCCATTAGGTCCTTAACTCATATTTTGTTATTTTAATTATAAATCTAGGCAATTATGCATTTTTAATCCAGCTCAATAATATTTAACTACTGTGTCTTTAGTTTGTTTAATTGAGTAATACTAACCTGAGATAGATCAAAGGCATTTTTTTTTTCAGCAATAAACACTTTATTTAGAAATTACATCCTGCACAGCGTGCATCTTGCAATGTGTTCTCAAAATATATAATAAATATGTACAAATAAAATAATAATGTACAATATAAATTAATATAAAAAAAAA
>KZ809838.1:52853-66339 GCA_000696205.2 Oncopeltus fasciatus
ATATATATATATATATCTGTGTGTATATGTGTGTGTGTGTAAAATGTATTATTATAACATTTATGCTCTGGAACATTTCTACAATCAGAAAAAAAACTAAAAGTATTGAATGCCCAACTCCCTTCTACATCTAGCAGTCATCCTTCGATAGCTTAGCATTCACTCAATCTTTTTTTAGACTTGTAAGACTAAGTATAAGTAAGTCATTAAATCTAATTATAAAAATCTTGAATGAAACAGAAAATCTGCTGAGTTCATGAGAAAGACTATTTTTTATCAATTTTCAGGATAAATTAGATTTTATAATGAATAACTAAATTAATGATTGTTATTGTTATATCAATTAATTAACAGTTATGTGCTAGAATTGATCCTTATTACTTATATTATACAAAGAACTATATGAAATCAACACAGAAAAAACATAAGATAAGTGAAAACTAAGCCAATGTGTCATTAGATAAGTGACTTATAATAACCACTGCTTTCCCAACACTTTCTAATTTTTTTTATAAATTCTGAGATTTCCCACTTCTCATACAATTAACATGTCATGAATTAAAAAAAAAAAAAAAAAAGTCCTTCAATTATTAATCTATCATAAATAGAAGCTAAAATGTGGTTACATGTAATAAGGCGCTTGTGTATTTGAATGTTTATATTTGTCTTTTTGCAATTAAAAAAAAAAAAAATTCAAATTAGTATCAGCACCTGATGATGTAAAAGATTAGGCATATCCTCTAATTTCTGTCAATTTGTAATGAACACAAAAAACATGGGAGACTGTTTAGTTTTATTTATTATTTATTTAATGTATGGATTAACTTTAAGAGGCTTAGGGCCTCTGGTTTTATTTATTTATTAGTAATATATATTAGAAAATAGAATCAAAGGAAAAAAAAAAAACATTACAAATATAAAATCAAATACAAATCTATTAATAACTTTTAGTTATTTTTTAGCTATGAGAGACACTAAGAATTAAAAACAAGAGTAAAAATACTTTAAAAAAAATTGCATTCTGTTTCTTCAATTACCTAATTCTATATGCATATGTTACAAAAAAAAAAAAAAGAAGTTTTTTCTTAATGATGATAAGTCAAGATTTGTTGAATTTAAAAAATAATGGCAACTTTTAAAACATCTGAATGTTTATAATCCCACTTAAGGTTTCAGGAACCATTCTTAATTAACCTATTTTGCTATTGAAAATATAAAATATTTATTTTTTATTGTATCAGTAAATATAAAAAATAAGATGAAAATGATGTCTGCTAGAGTTTGTGAAAAGTTAATATTTAAATAAGATTTTACGCAAAACCCTACTGTATGACATGATTCTCCTTATTAGCTGAAACAGTTTTTGAATAATTGTTCCTATTTTTCATGCTATAACAATAACATTTAGTAGGAATGAAAAATTGGCCTCTAGAACTCAATACAATTTAGATTCATGCATTCGATTTAAGATTTTCTCTTTATTAACGCATATAAGTTGATTATAGAAATTCTTTTTAATAATTACATAGAAAAATATAATAATTTTCATAAAGCCTTTCATCCCACCTACTTAATAGTATGTAGTACTGCATTTATTTGTAAAGTACCAGAAAATTGGGGCTTCTAGTACATTAAATAAAATTATAAGGTTAAAGGCAAGCCTTCGGAACTATTGAATAAGTTAGGTTACATATCTTCCAAAATCTTTAGTTTATCATTAAACGACAGTATGTTCACTTTCATAGTTATCAATTAAATATCTCGATGTTAAGAAAAATAAAAAAGAAGATATAAAAAAGTATTTTACAATTTTAAAATAGAGTAGAAGATTTATATTACTTAGCTTAAAAAGTTAACCCATCAACATTTTATTTCTATGGTTTACTCAGAATGAATACCAAGAAAAAAATATAAAAAGAGTATTCATGGATTTAAAATTTCTTGATGAAATATCCTCTAACAATTTAGGTTTCTATTCTTCCTAATTATAAAAGTCTAAATTGTGTATGTAGGTCGCCACAGAGTTAAAATTGTAGCATTCCAATGTTGCACTTTCAAGCCATAGAGTGGAACACGTTTTGTTCTAAATAATGAACTAACTGTATGAATAATGAAATATTTTAAAAGAATTACTGAACCAATTGGATACAAGAAATGGGTCAATCATGGTGAATTACTATTGTAAAAAATTCAACAAATTTCTTGTAACTAAAATGAAGCATACTATATGCTATAGCATAGTATGTAACAGGCAAGATAATAATGGTTTAATCAAGAAACTATTACTATCAAGCAATACAAACAACAATAAATAACTATTGAAAGATAATTTCTTATCAAAGGTAGATATGGGAAGAAAGTGGAACAATAAACCAAAAACGAAGAGTATTTTTGATATTAAACCTGAAAAGACTACATTTTAAGAGAAATGGACATTTTAAACATTACTTCAAAGGACAATTATGTGAAATTTCATTTTAGACCTATACTTGAAAGATAGTTCTTAGAAATATATGCTGCAATTTCTACCTGATAAATAATTGTAAAAAATTTACATAGTTGTTATTCAAATGATAAATAAATAGAAATCAAGAGCAATAAAACTAACTTAATTATTTTATATTTAAAAAATGGCACACAAAATTGGAGGTTCCACGCTGGTTACAATACAAACAAATGAGGCAAACATTAAAATACATTACCCCTGGTCTCAGGATTTGTTAAGACTGATTTAAAGTGTTTCACTAATTCATGATTTGTCACTTTTCCACCCCGAGACAACATAAAAGAGCGCACAGTTTCAATATTTAAACTGTTTAAATCAGACATTTTGAACTGTCAACCACTCTTGTCACGGTCACGGACTGAACTAGAAATATCCAAAGAGGTAAGAACTTAGTGATAATTTTGACTACATGGAATTCAATATAATGGTTGCAATTTTTGTCTGTAACTACGAATGATGTTGTTAATGGAAAAAAATAATTAGTTAATATTTTTTATGTTAAACAGCTCAAATAAATATATATTTGTTTTACGTATATTTTAGATTAACTTTTAGATAACCATTAAATGCTGTTCACAAAATTTAAAGTGATATGACTTTAGGAAATGAGGTATAAAATACACATACAATTTCCCGCCCTACTTTTTCTCTGTCAAACACAATATTAAATAAGAAAGAGAGACTCGCTATTTGAACTCTTTTTCGAAAATGTTAATGAAAATATTGATAGAAATCGAGTGAAGAAAAAAATGGGTATAGAGAAAATCAAATTGATAGT
The DNA here is from genome assembly GCA_000696205.2 of Oncopeltus fasciatus. Classification (NCBI taxonomy): domain Eukaryota; kingdom Metazoa; phylum Arthropoda; class Insecta; order Hemiptera; family Lygaeidae; genus Oncopeltus; species Oncopeltus fasciatus. Next base: position 56,138 of record KZ809838.1, read on the forward strand.
TTTTAATCTCTTCGTTATTATTTAACGTTCAAACATAATTAATTAAAACATGGTTTATAGAAAATAAAGGGTGTAAAATTTAAATCATAATATTTATTCTATAACATTTTTACAATATGGGAATATTATGGAGGATGTTTAAAAAATTAATTAAGAAGATAGAATGTATCTAACACTCTTTCCAGAAGTGTGTGAACTAGACTAAAAGGAGTCTAGTAACAGCTAGCCCAGGGAATTAAGCTGTTCGAACGATGACCAGACATTTCATCAATTCTTCACCGATTAACATCAAGCATTAAAAAAGTTGAAAATATTATATTTTATGGCTCCTGAGGTACAGTGCACCCAATACCCGAAGGCGCCTAAGAACTGTCCTAAAAGACTTTAACAGATATTTTATGAAAAATACCGGGCAGTTAACGTTTAGAGATCTGAAATACTTGATACACTTCATAGTTTTTGTTAAAGTATTTTAAGTGCTTAAGGGCAGTGCTGAGGGGCCTTCAGATATTTGGCGCGCTGTACACATCAGCAATTTCCAAGTTTTGAAAGAAACTTTAGATAGGAATTTTATTATTTAAAAAATGTTTTTATCCCATGAAGGATACAGAAATATCCTGAATCACGCACAAGTACCCCCTGTTGTGTTTTTCCATAGAAATAGGTACTTGGTACTTGTGAATATTTTGGGAAAAAAAAAAATAAATAAAGAGCTTGGGTGGAGATATTTGTAATTTAATATGTAAAGTCATTTGACTTAGATCTAATCCCGCTAAAATTTTATCTAAATACATTCTTCTTTATTTTCAGTTGTAGTTTTTAAATTGGATTGTTACTTTAAATCTTCGGCAGATCTTAATCGACCTACATTTTTCTCACAGTGTATTGCTGTAATTATATTCATGTTTTAGTATTAATAAATCAATGTAATATACTTCTGAAGCGGAGGGAAGTTTTTCTCATACATGAGATCCACTTTAAAAACTGGCAAAGTTCTTCCTTTCGTTAGCATTACCTGGATCGGCTTGTATCGGGAGTTTTCAAAGTTTGTGGTGACAGATCGACATAGGTCGACACAGCCAAATTTGCTTACCTTAAACCTTGTGTAAAAAAAAAAAAAAAAAAATTAAATCTCTGCACCTGCTATGTCCAGTTATGACACGTCAGAGTAAACACTTCATTCAGCCAGGTTGTCTAAAATCTGGATCTTATAGTAGAGACATCCTTGTTTCTGAGCCTCGGGATGAATTCGGCCATTCGTTTTCCAATTTCCTAGAGAGCTCTTTATTTAAATTGTTAATAATATGAGGAGCCACAGAAAACGGTAAAAGGAGAAAGGAGTCTTTGGTTGACTGTTTAGCGAGTGTATTGCCATCTTCATTACCGTAGCAATGTGCTCTCACTCATTTAAACGTGACACAGATTCAAATACTCTTGAGGCCATCTCTTATCCTCTTAATAAATGACAAGCAATTGCGACATCAATGTATAGGTTACATTAGAGCAACCCAGCCACTTTTCACCACCACTTCATTCCAGGATAAAGCTAGTATACTTACTTTAATAGTAAGTTATTCCGCTTGGCACTTAACGTTTGAATTCAATTCTCTTATTTATTTTATTTTATTTTTTTTGGAAATCTTAAATCAAATGCTACCCGAAGACGGTTCCTGTCGTTTAACAGTCCAACCTGCTTCTGTATAGGTTTATGTTCTCGATTTCTCGGTTTCGTTTGATAAGTAATTAATGCCTTCCACTTGAACTTCATCTTCTGTAACCTAGCCCACGTAATTATCGTATGTAACACCTATAGCTTACTGTTCAACTACTGATTGAACTCCAATCACTAAGTAATAATTATCTGCACACTTTAACTTCTACTTCTCCGGGTAAGTTGTGACACAAGATCCTCGAAGGCGCTTCTCGTAATAAACCTTGAGGACAGCATAATATTTGTCGACATAGTAGCTTTCCAGTCAGGAAAAATAGTGTTTGTTTTTCACAAGCAACATTTTTCTTCTTAAGTATTTTAAATGCAATTCGTCATATACTTTTTAAATGCAAAAGGAAAGGCTAAGTTTATTATTGAGCAAAATGTGATTTATAAGAGTTTAGCGAACGTAAAACGTCTTATTTTAATTAGTGAGCGTAATATTTAGTTTAGAGAATGAAATTCAATAAAGATTTAATTTGAATAGTAAAGGGAGCTAGGAAAAAAAAACTCTAATATTAAAGGGTTCCCTAATATTTAGCTTCCTGTACGATACAAATTAATAATGAAGTGTGAGATTACATGACCACAATTATCATTACGATTCAACGAAGATTTGTTTTTTGATAAAAAAATATTTTAGAAGTTGCACAACGAATTTCAACAATTATGGTAAGGGGTTTATCTGAACCAAAAATACAACTTAGTTGCCGCAATCTATTGTTTGTCTTAACGCAGTTTGGTATGTTGCTTTATAATTTTAAAAAAAATACGAAAGAGGTTAGGTGCTATCTGAAATGTTAGTGTGAGTAATAAATTTTTTTTTTGCTGCAGTGTGCGTAATATTTAGCTTAAAACATTGTAAGGGGACACTGACATGTTAAATGATATGAAATATATCTTACATGATTTGGAAATTTCAAATAAACAAAATGTGACTACAGGGTTGAAAAATTCGCATAGTTTACGCAGCTCTTGTATTTGTGGCAAGATAAAAAAGAAACTATTACTTGAATAGTATATTTTCTCTGTACTCAATAATCTATTCATTAAGTATTTTTGGTATTATTGAGAAGAAAAAAAAGGAAGATAAAATCATAAAAAAGTGACGATATGTATTTGAAAATCATCTATTTTACTTCTATTGATGAAGATTTGACGAAAATTACGAATACAAACAATTCAGAGGGGTGGCGGTAGGGTATTCTGGTCCGGGGTGCGAACGCATCTCCAGAAAGCAGGGCGCTCGAGGCGACACAGAGATTTCAGTACTACAGACATTGCTGCTCTGATCCAGCACATCATAGAGGTCTGCCCAGTTTATCAGAATTACTTCACTTGGGAAGGCATTGGAAGAAATATGGCGGAGGGCCTTGGGAACAACCCCTCTACAGTGGATGTGCTGTTAAACTTTCTTAAAAAAGCAGGTATAGNACAGTGGTCGAAATATTCCTGATTCCTGTCTTTTATTAACTAATTTATAGTAAACATATTAAAGAGTCTTTATAGGGCGTAATAACCTAGAAGTTGATTGCTTTCCATTATGATCTACTACACTTACACTATGCACTCTACCTGCATCCTACCTGCAAGCCGACCCTTTTAATATGATTAGTAAATATTGTTAAGTTATGTTTGAAATTGTTTGACTACTAATTATTATTTAGTTATAGAAACTTCTGTATATGTTCAATTTTAAAATAATTTCATTTACTAGACTCCTAAAATGAGTTAGCAAGGCTGAAAATAGGTCCCAGAAAAAATGGAATGTGTTAAATTGCTCTTAGCTAGAATTTAGCTTAGCATATTTTCATTATATGATTCTTTCATTTTATGATCTTTCTGTGATTCTTTTAGTAGTTCAAATTTGTATCCACAAATTATAAGTAGTATAATATTTCTTTTAAATTTTTCTAAAAAAAAAAAAATTAAAACACTTGCTAATTTTTTTATATTTTCTATTTCAAAATAATTTTTTTTATTTCATTTATATGCTAAACTCCATGTGTGAAAATTGCCTTAGGAAAAATATTTATTTACGTAGTCCATAAGAACTGCATTGTTAAAATTAAAATGGTGAGAATCTAATAGATAGAAAAGTACCCTATAGGTATGTAGAAAATACAATCAAGCTGCACCCTTGATAGCCACCACCATCAGCACCTCCACTTCCGGCAAATATCACATCGCCTTTTTCGTTCGTGAGGACACTTCACGCTTAAGAAGGGAGGACTTACACTATGCACTTTACCTGCATCCTGCCTGCAAGCCGACCCTTCACTGACCGACCCCTCTCCAGCACTTTCTTTGTTTGTAAATACTATATATACCCTGGCATTCCTGCTTCCCTCATTCAGTGTAGTCCTAAGTCTGTAAGTGTTACTCTGTATTTGTACTCTCTTTTAAAATAAATCTTCTTTTAAGTTCACTTCATTCGAACTTATCTATCTCTACTACTACAACATTGCTGCTCTGTGAAGCCACCTGTCGTGCCCCCGCTCAAAGTCTTCGTGCCTCCCGTACCCTCCCGCTCTTCCCTCAACTTACACGCTTGCGTGTTATCTGCAAGCAACTACCTGGCGCTAATAACCTATGTGTTGATACGCAATGAAAAATCAGATTTCTACACTTTTGAACTAAAGAACAATAACTATAATGCTGAATTCGTTCGTTAAAATGGCTTTTGTAACACGTTGATAGCTATAACCACCATAACGATGATATAGTAGATGAGCTAAACATCATAACAGAGCTAGCTATAAGAGCTCCCATGAAGAAATTTCGAACTTCACTTAATACAGTTTGTTGGGAGATAATTTGTTGGGATTCGGTTGAGGTTGATCCAAGAAGAAGAAAAAAAAAGTGTTTTAGAGCTATCATGAAGGCGAGAGGGGATTTGTCACCTGAAACAAATGTTCACGAATAAGTGATATGAGTTTTCAAGGGCATTTGATAATTTGACAGATAATTTTAAAAAAAATACACTTTTTTAAAATTTTGTTCTGATCAACCTTGACCGAATCCCTCTTCATTCTCTTCTAATAATGTGAAATTATTATATTGCAAAAATTATATAGAACCTAATAGCTTTAATATTTAATTTTTCTATATTTATATTATATAAAATTTTAACAAAAAATTTGTATTTAAGAATGCAACTTAATGCAAATATTTTAGAAAAATATTATACATATTTAGTATTTAGTCCTTCATCACATTTTTTTAACGTATTTGTTTTGGTTAAATGCAAATAAAGGGATTGAATGGGGGTTTAGAGAAAGACATAATGTAATAATAGAAAAAATAATTCAATATTATTTGTTTTATATAGTTCAATATTGTTGTAAAATATAATTTTCAAACATTTTACATTTCTTACTATAATTTTTTTTATTTAGGAAAATCGCCTATTAAGTGTGGTTCTTAAAAACATGAATTCGAGAATTATGCACCTCCTCTCCACCACCCTCCACCTGATCTGCCTCGGCCAGCCTTTGTTCACATTAATCTTTTCGATTTCCAAGAAAAAAATAATATATATATAAATCTTCAGAGAATCATAGGAAATCTGATTTTCGTAAGAATGGAAATTGAGATTTGTCCATTCTCAAATAAATTCCTTCCTTTTTGCGTTTGTCTTTTGTCCACTGCCTCTATAATTTATATAGAATCCATCGTTTATGACAAAAGAATATCTATAATATCGTATTGATGCATAAGGAGAACGTAAAATCTCAAGTATCTGTCTCTATAACGAGAAAGGATCGTTATAAGAATCCACAGTTCAATCATCCTCCTTGTTTATTTAAGGAAAGCAACATCTTACAGATTTATAGTCATCTCTTGATAACCCAGTCGAGGATCATTTTTTATATTCCCTTCCACATCTAAATGTTAATGGCTCTCTGTTTTTAAATTCATATTTAAATAGACACCAATTAAAGACTGGACAAACATCAGAGATGATTAGCCCCAACAGAGAAATAACATTGCTCAACAAGATAACAGGTGGGCTGGCTGAGGAAAAGCACATGGCTGGTAGGAGTGGCGAGATACCTCTCATCACATACTCCTTCCCGGCTGTATCCAGGGGTAGACAACACTCCCATATACATATTAATAAAAGTAATGATTGAAAACCCGCTACTGTATTCTGTTATTGTCAATACTTTTTTAATGAACTTCTGTAGGGCTAGTTGATTTATAGCATTTGTATTTACATTTTAAAAACGAAATCCAGAAGTAACTTACAATGATTTATTGTGGCTTATAAAAGGAGATCATAAATCCAGTGAGTCAAAATGTGTAAGACTGATATTTATATTGACCCATACGTTAAAGATAAAAGTTCTTCGATCGTCAATTCCAAAAAAAAGGAAAGTTTACTATTGTATATAGCTGGTTAATAATAAATACCTAATTAATTTCTTAAATTATCCATTTTAAGATTCTTGCATTCAGGATTTTTATTCTACATAATAAAAAGGATGAATTACAATCTCCTCGTTAGTAACCTCTCAATAAGCAGATTTCTCGTGAGGAAATCAAGCTATTCATGTTTATAACTGAACAATACGAAAATTTCATTAAATCTTTACCGATCCTATTTTGGAAACTGTGCCTGTGTGCTTCCGTTTGTTCGTACTCACGCGCGTCCTTGTGTGTGTGTGTTGGTTTTAAAATACAAGAAAATAAACTATTGTTTATTAATTATAGATACAATAGTTTAAAGCTTATTCATATACCAACGGTACGTCGATACCAACTGTAAAGAAAATTTTTCGATCCTTCACTGAACCCACTTCAGGGAAAATACTTAATAACAGAAATAAGGTTCGTTCCAAATTTTATATGTGTGTGTATGCGTGTGTGCGCGCGCGTGTACACACATGTAGAGTACGCCCACACTCATAAATGTTTATGTGCTGTATATTTGTTTAAATGCACAATTAATAAAAAATTTTTATTTAAATTATTTAAAGATGTAATTCGACATTTAGGCTTCAGTTTAGAAACCATAGGAAGAGTTCGTCAATACTGAAATCAGTCAAGATGGGTTAAAAAAAAAGGCAGTGTTATGTATCTCTGAGTAATATGTACGACTGAAACGGTTATGTTTAAAAATTTTAACGAGAAATGCTAATCAAGATAAATATTAATTTAAAAATATAATAATATGTTTTATACGTTCTATTATTTAATTTTATAATTTATGATATATATATTTTATAATAATTTATTATTATGTGTGACAAATTATTTAGATTATGAGGACGAGATAGTCGGGGTTCAGTCAAAGGTTTATTATTAAATAAAAACAAATTGGTGAACTTATACGGTTTTAATTGAAAACCACAAAAAAAAACAAAAAAAAAAAAACTGTCCATTTGAACATATAACATAACTTGGGGTGTTACTGCAATCTCCAGCTCTACACGAAATCCTATCTCTCAGTCAGGAAAATGGGATCTTGGCGTCCCCTCTCGCCTTCATGATAGTCCTGAATATGGCTTACAATGTGAGCCGAAACGTTTGCGGATGATTTAAAAAATACACATTTTTTAAATTTGTATTTTTTGGATCTACCTTAACTGAACCCCCTCCAAAAAAAAAAAAACATCTAACAATAATATGATTTTAGTTTTGCCAACGATTCGGCCATAGAAGTTTTTTTTTTTTTTTACGTTTCTGTTTTATCGCAGTCTTATTGTTAGTGGAAAAAAGTAAGAAATGTGGGATCTTGATCAGCTGATAGTAATAGCAATTAAGAAATATGCTTTATGAACGAATCTTATTTTAGAAGGAGTTATATATTACAAATAAAAAAAAATATAGGTTTTGATATTTTAAAGAAAATTATATTATTGTTAGGTCCTAGTCTCCCATGTTAAGAAATAGTTTCTGGCCTAGGCTTAGCCATGTTTTAGAATATCTTTCTGCCCCGTCGTAATGCTGGAGGTCGCACGGTTGCGTGGAAGATCAGGTTTGGAATTTCAATCAAGCCTCCGACCGCGAACACACTAAAATCCGATAGGTGGGTCAGCTGATCCGCTAAGCCCCGGCAGGTATTAATTCAATAGATAATGAAGGGGCAGCTGAGACAATTTTTATAATTCAATCAGGCCAGGCTTCCAACGTGATCTGACTGAAGAAGGAGGGTTGCTGGTCTCTGGCTCCCGCCTGAAATAGGTGAGGATCCAGCTTCCGGCGTTTGATAGAGGCTGTCCAACTCTGGACCAGTCAGGCTCCTAGAGAGTCAATACAGATAGTCAATAGATTTGTCAATTAATTCAGAGTCGCCTGGAGAAATTGTAGCCCACCACCAGATTTTGGAAATATTTTCATGAAGTCTTATAATTATTTTTAACAGATAAAGATAGCATTTCTAGTTTTATTCAGCCACCAAGATATTTCGATCCATCAACCAATCTATTTTATAACAGTTTTTTAAACACTGATATCATAAAGGATTTCTTATCTGGCCTTCCTGAAAACTGCTTGTCATCGCCCGATTTCAGCCATCAGCCAACAAATAACAGCGTAACAAGAATAATGTTCACATTTTGTGTTATGTCTTTAAAAATTATAAGAAATCCTCAATATGAGCATGAGATTCCTAGATAATTTTGTTTAAAAAAATTACTCTAGGATTATAATTTCAAATAATGTTTTCCTTAAGACTAATAATGAAGGCATTTTTAATGATGTTTCTATCTCCAACTTTCTCTTTTCCCTTTACTGAATTTCAATCAATAAAGAAGTCATTCCATGATTTATGAAACTAGTATTAAAAACTGAATTTGGTTTCTCTACTGAAAAAACACAAGACTTGAAAATTCCATGTTGTCTTTTAAAAAAAACGATAGAGTATAAATGTTAGAAAATTACATCCACACCTATAATGCCTTATAAATTATTTTTCTTAAGGCCAATAAAATTACAATAATAATAATTTTTAAATAAATCTTCTTGTAACCGATCCCTACTTCCTTTTACTTATCAACAAACTATTCAAAAGGTTCGGTAAAAGATATTTTGAATACAAGAATTCGATTTTTATAAACTAAAAGGAGTGAAAGCTTGAGCGATCACACACACGGACGCACACACACAAACAGGCACATATGGTTTTCTCTTCATATGTTCATCTTTATCGATATTTGGTATTTGTAATTTAGAATAAGGTTACATTCGTGTATATATATATATATATATATATATATATACACATGTGTGTGAGTGTGTGTGTGCATATACAATCATTCAAATTTGTAAATTGTTTATGTGTACTTTCACCCCTGATGAAGAGAAAATATTGGCCTAGATTATTTTATAGTACAAAATTAATTGACCAATGTCCTCCAACTAACCACCTGACTTTATATATACGTTTGTGCATACACAAACTTATAAAATTAAAATAAAACTATTTATGGCATTCTTGCAGAAACTTTAAATTTAAAGTTTAAAGTTTGTATATCATTACTCCGTTATTGAACCTAAGATAAATAAATCATGACTTGCAGTCAATGGTTTGCAGTATGTATAACAAATATAATACCGACTAAGCTCGTTAAAGCCATGAGGGTTTTATATGCTCAGAGCACATTGCAGTCAGACTACTGGTTGCGTTCACAATCGCCCTTATAGACGTTATCCGCGGGCCTAAAGCCGTGAACGAGGCCCATAGAGGACCACGTACGTTTTCGGGGACTTCTTTGTTCTCCCTATCTCCCCGGATCTCTTTTCTTGAGATTATTTATTATCTCTCTTCCACTTCTTCGTTCCTCGGCTCCATCTTTCTCTTTTTCCAGGGAAGGAAAAAACGACGGGAACGGTCTTGGCGACACGGTTAGAAACAAAACGCTCGCTCCTCTTCCTCTCCTTCGACAAAAGGTATGCTCCTCCGCGGGGGGAAGTGAGGGGCGAAGGGGGGGGGGGGNCGTTCCTCGGCTCCATCTTTCTCTTTTTCCAGGGAAGGAAAAAACGACGGGAACGGTCTTGGCGACACGGTTAGAAACAAAACGCTCGCTCCTCTTCCTCTCCTTCGACAAAAGGTATGCTCCTCCGCGGGGGGAAGTGAGGGGCGAAGGGGGGGGGGGGGGCTTTTAAGAGGGCGGGAAACAGGAGATTTCGATTAGCAGGGGCTCATCCATCAGGTGGCCGTGGTCGTCCATTGTTTGTCCGGCAATTAGAGTCCACAGGTGTCCGTGAGAGGGTGGTCCTCTTCCAGCGCAATGAAATATATGCATTTGCCCGAGTCTGTTGGGCCCGATAAGGACATAGCAGCGGATTTCGTGAATATCACTGGTCAGAGGAAGAGGATGCCAAAGCTGTATGTTGTACAGAAATGTACCACCATCTCAACACTGACAGATAACAATATCTGTATTACATAAATCAAAATAATGTTATTAATACGTATTATCAGGATGATAAAGTTATGAGGTTGTGAATATTATATCAAATATATATAAAATTTAAATATTTT
>KZ809839.1:32136-43077 GCA_000696205.2 Oncopeltus fasciatus
AATTGAAGGAAGCCAGATGTTCCCTTGCTTCTGAAAAGGGAACTAGGTTTACATGGAAATAACTGTTAGGCTCTTCTAGGTCTGCCTCGGCCCTTCCTGAAATATATATAATTAAAAATGAATAAAATATTTTAAAAAAATTGTTGCTCTTAATGCTCTGTATTGCAATTTTCGAGTAAAAAGTGAATAAGATTCTTATTGGTGCAATGTAATGTAACTCAAGTTTTTGACATGCAATTTTTATGTGTTGCTCTTCAAAAATTAAAAAATCAAAATCTTCTCTGTCAATCATCTTTCTAAGAGATGCATTACATTATTCACATATAAAAGCGAAAAGTGAATAGACTCAAATATAGGAAAAATGCCTATACACATCCTGTCTGTAGTTCCTCCATCCTTTCATGATCCTAATGGCTTAACCCAAGAGGGAATGAAATCCTTAGATTATTTGACCATACTTAATAGTTCATGTAAACGTAATCACCCTCTTTGGACAAAGCCACAACACCAGTGCCTCAACAGGTCCTATAAAGGCTTAGAGAGGAAATACATTTCAAGGCTGTATTTATTATTGATTCTGGAGAAGGTAAAGCGGTCAGCACACAATTTCAGCCGCTTTTCCCATTCAATGAAGGATGGTTTCAAGTTAGGGCTGAGTGATCCTAAGGTGCACACCAGGGATCCTCTGTGTCGTTACAAACAGAAGCACAGAAAGAGAAAAAAGCACTGTGAGCTTTGAAACTGGTTCCAAATACCAATTTTAATACCAAGTCTGGATATTATTCCGGCCATTGGCGATATAATATTTTATAATAAAATATCTAGTTATTAAATGTTTTTTGTTGGAGTTCGGTCAAGGTAGATTAAAAANAAAATCTTCTCTGTCAATCATCTTTCTAAGAGATGCATTACATTATTCACATATAAAAGCGAAAAGTGAATAGACTCAAATATAGGAAAAATGCCTACACACATCCTGTCTGTAGTTCCTCCATCCTTTCATGATCCTAATGGCTTAACCCGAGAGGGAATGAAATTATTTGACCATACATAATAGTTCATGTAAACTTAATTACCCTCTTTGGACAAAGCCACAACACCAGTACCTCAACAGGTCCTATAAAGGCTTAGAGAGGAAATACATTTCAAGGCTGTATTTATTATTGATTCTCGAGAAGGTAAAGCGGTCAGCACACAATTTCAGCCGCTTTTCCCATTCAATGAAGGATGGTTTCAAGTTAAGGCTGAGTGATCCTAAGGAGCACACCAGGGATCCTCTGTGTCGTTACAAACAGAAGCACAGAAAAAGAGAAAAGCACTGTGAGCTTTGAAACTGGTTCCAAATACCAATATTAATACCAAGTCTAGATATTATTCCGGCCATTGGCGATATAATATTTTGTAATAAAATATCTAATTATTAAATGTTTTTTGTTGGGGTTCGGTCAAGGTAGATTAAAAAAAAAATTTTTTTAAATGTGTATTTTTTAACAATCTGCCAAGGTTTCGGCTTACATTGTAAGCCATCTTCAGTATAAGGATCCCATACTCATGACTGCAAGGTAGGGTTCCAAACCCTTGGTCAAGTTTCAAATCCTATCATTCAGTCATGAGTATGGGATCCTGGTGACACGACGTCCCAATCTTGCCTTCATGATAGCCCTGAAGACGGCTTAAAATGTAAGCCGAATCGTTGGCAGGTAATTAAAAAATAAATATTTTTGTATTTTTAATTTTCAAATTTTTAAATTGTATTTTTGGATCTACCTTGACCGAACCCCAACAAAAAACCTCTAATAATAATATCTACGGTCAAATAACTCTTCATTCTAAAATATCTCATGTTTCTCAATTAAATTTTTGGCTTTTATGTTGTTTTTTAATTTTAATTTTGAAAATTTCAAATTAAAAGCGAACTATTTTAATTCCAAATTATCATATATAAAGGTAAACTAGCTTTCGGTTGGTAGACGGTTCAGGTATAGATAGCAGTACCTATTTACTGTTAACTATGGTTCTGAAGGGAATCCACAACGTTCACTGTTCCCCCACCCACGTGGATAAAGGACCTTCGAATACTTTTGGAATTTTCACAATAGCTAAGTTCTCCCCACAGAAGTATTTCATCGTTGCATAGTTTTCGGCAGCCCCCACACACACGAATTCCAATATGAGTGGAACATCTGATTGGAGGAAGAGGCCTAAGCTATAAATCCTGCTATTGGAAGACTGAGCACGGGGAGGGAGGGGCGACTCTCGGAATGCTGTACGGGTAGAAAGCTGGGAACGTTACATTCTTGGCAAGGTCCCTGGAGTTACGACACTGAACGACTCTTCTCGGACTGACCCTTCCGTCTTTCGGAACAGATCATGGCCAATGGGATCCCTTCTCGGGCCTTCCTTTGTGCAGCAGCTGGCACACAGCTAGTGTATGAAGGTGTGTAGCATTACACAATGTATATAGGGAATAAAGAACTCGGGAACAGCTTAAGGAAATAATTACCAATCAAATTATTTTGGTTGTGTTATTTGTCAAAAATAATGTATTATGAACCTTATCTTTGTCATGGTTGGAGGTTGGTTGGCCGTCGAGTATAATGCAGTTTAGTTCTGCACTCAGAGATGTAACCATAAAGCTCCCTCGGAAATCTCCTCAGACATCAATATCGCCCTGATGATGACTTTGAAGTTAAACCGAAACGTCGGCAATAGTAAAATAACTATCCAACAATTTTGGAGTATTTTTTTTTTTCTCATCCTGGCCTATGCCCTGACAAAATTCTACAGCGTTTATCTTTGACAATTTTCATTTTATAAAAAAAAACAACTCCGAAGCTACCGTCATACTTCACAAAAAAAAACCTCTTTGCAAATCGATATAAAATAATTTTCCTAGACGCTTTCTTGAAGGAGTTTACTGCTCCCTGAAAAATTTCATTTCATACCTCTAAAAACCCCTTCGTCAAGCTCACTTCTGAAAATACCGTAAATCTACATATCCCCCTAACAGAATCACACTCTGAAAACTCACACAGTCTAAAGGTCCTCAGTTCCTATAACTACCTGTCTGAAAACACCCCTTCAGAACTATAGTTAACATTAAAGGTACAAGATGAGACGTTGTGTCACCAGGATCCCATACTCATGACTGAAAGGTAGGGTTTGGAACTTGACTAAGGGCTTGGAGTGGGAACATGATTAGATGTATAGTTGCGACTTACGGCACACTAGGGAAGGTGTGTGATTAACACACCACACTGGCCAGCTGATACATTTTATTCATTAAAAAATGGCACCTAATATAGACAATGTTCCTAGGGGCGCACGAGGACTCTTTTACGTCATGACAAACAGAAGTAAATAATGAAAAACAGACTTTACACTGTGATTAACGAAAACTGGGACCATTGTTTCAAAAGTTCATTCTAACCCCCAGGGGTAAGACAAGTCCAGACTTGTGAGCACATTGATTGAACAAATTTAAATTTACATGATATACAGTGGCTACGTCCTAGTTTTAATTATTTTAATTTTAACAGAAAATGATACTAAATTATTATTTATTGTTAAAAAAACCTAACAACATAAAATTACTACAAATGTTGTTTTATAGCTTTTGATAGTCTTTCCTTTTTGTCACAAGAAGTGTATAAGAATGAATTATCTTGAATAAACGACATATAAAAAAAGATACGTGATTTTTACTTATTTTCTTTGAAGAGATATAGATCAGACCACAATGAACGTCTTCTAAATCAGAGTTGACGAAGTGCAGAGAGTGAATTGCAACTTCCCGCGACGAGGAAGCGGTGGTGATTTAGGAGGTCTTGAAGGATGCGCCAAATCAGGTTTAAATGGCTCTTAAGGGTGAGTACAGTCAGCGAAACAAGCCTGGAGCAAGATATCCTTAGTCAGCCTTAACATGTAAGGATGTAGTTATGTATCCTAGGCTAGTTACCCTTAGTTCTATACGGGTAGCTCTTCTCAGGAAAGGTGTCATGCAATAGCACATTATGCTGAATTCTCTTAATATTGAATTTCCTTATTGTCATATTGAACTTATTGTTAAAGACTAGAGAAGTAGTTGGCATTAGCACCTGACCTGTAAGGGAAGGGGAATTGAAGGAAGCCAGATGTTCCCTTGCTTCTGAAAAGGGAACTAGGTTTACATGGAAATAACTGTTAGGCTCTTCTAGGTCTGCCTCGGCCCTTCCTCGAATTTATAAAAGCAGATAGCCAGTACCTCCTCTTATTACGCAGCTCTTGCGTGATGAATTTTTCTAAAGTGAATATACTATATTTATTATTTCTACTTTTTTAGAATGCTTAAACTTTACATTATGTCATACTTTCCTTCTTTCGTCGTTAAATGGAATAATGAAAATAGGGAAATATGGAAATACTAAATTGTATAATTATCTTTGTTATAATTAATGATGTTATTAATAAACTTAATAAAGCATGATGGGAATCAATTTTAATTTACTGACATTTGTGCTGTATAATATTTCTGCAAAAGGGACACAGTGAGGAAGCTAATTAAGTGGAGAGATATTGTCCGTAAAGTTTATTACTATAGAATTTGTTGGGGCTCAGTCAAGGTTGTGTCCAAAAAAATACAATTAAAAAAAATGTAACTGTCATACCTTCCATTGTCCGTCTTCATTGGTTTCTGCAAACCATCTTCTGTTGGCGAGCGCTTTCGGACATTGTCCATCTTCTGGCCGAATACATGCGTTCACTGTCACTGTCTGTATCAACAGACAGAATATCAAACTATCAACAGAATACAGACAGTGACAGTGAACGCACATATTCGGCCAGAAGATGGACAATGTCCGAAAGCGCTCGCCAACAGATGGTTTGCAGAAACCAATGAAGACGGACAATGGAAGGTATGACAGTTCTATATTCATTGGTGGTGGAAATAACCTTTTAGATTATTTACCTTAAAAAAATGTAGTTTTTACTATCTGCCGACGTTTCGGCTTACATTGAAAGCCATCTTCAGGGCTATCATGTATGTGAGAGGGGATGAGAGGGGACGCTAATTATGGATGAACTTTTAAGGTTTTACCCCACACCACCTGCCGGTCAGGCTAAAGCCAGCCTCATTGATTAGATAGATCTTCCTCGACATGGCAGAGAGATGGTGGTGTGGCCTCTCGGAAGGGCGCACGAGCTCGCTGGAGAGGCCAATCTTCCCCCCACCCCTCAGGAAGGCTGTGTATTAAAGCGATCCCCCCCCCCACCCTTAGGAGTTGGGCAATGGCCAGTGGCTCACTGCGTTGCAGAACTCATAATTCAGGTAATTCGTACACAAAACGAGTGGCCCCCTTCTCCCCCCGGCCCAGGGAGCCAGCCCACTTTTCCCTTCCAGCGCTAAACATACTGGTTTACATCCGACGCCTTTCCCTATTTCATATCAGGAGTAAATGCAACACACTCATAGGGTATTTGATAAATGTACCCATTCTCTTTCGAATTTCCCTGCAAAATTATTGCAAACTGGTTTCTCTCAGCGCTGTCATCCCTCTTCATGGCACAATCTGATTGCCTGGTGTAGAAAGATTTTTTAAAATCAAATAGACTAGATAAATGCAAAGTATCAAGCTGTCCCAATGCGCATATTTGAGAAGTTGAGGAGGGACATTTGACATCTTTTCTTCTTTATCATCGTCTGAAATATACAAAAAAAAAAAAAAAAAAAAGAACTCGTCTTTTGCACTTAAGACGTAGGAGAAACATTATTAGGCAGAGTTAGGAAAATAATTTTTAAAAAATGTATAAATCGCCTTTAGCAAGTAAAAATTATTTCCGCAGTAAAATATGAAAACTTTCAATATAGTAGTGAAAATTTGTATTTGAATTTTTCAAATCATGTTAACACCTAGTTCTATTGGTCGGGTTTTGCTCAATATTAAACTCAGCTTTTCTCAATGCAATTTGTAAGCAGCATGCCGAATTTAATTGAGAAAGCTTAATTCGGTGGTCGGCAGAGCAATTTCAGACAGGTGTATTCGTGTTTTTATAAATATATGAGAGCAAAATACTTGCATCAGCAATAAATATGAATCTATATGAAAAAAAGGTGTAGAAAGCACGTAGAGTATCTATTTTTCTGGCACTTAAGTCCCCTTTCGACAAAAAAAAGTAGAAAGGGATTCAGAAACTGTAGATAGTTTCTTTCTGCTTCTCCCTGAGGAAGGATGTTTTGTTTCCCTGAAAATTTGAAATATTTATTAAGTGCTCTTTTTTAGATTAAGAGTGTAGCCTAAGATGGTTGACTCGTGTCGAAATGCTCGCCATTTGAACGGGAAGGCAGCCAATGACGACGGACTATTGAGATTGTACATTGTATTTTTTGCTCCCGATGTTAGGGAAATTGCGCATCGTCCGTCGATCGAAATCATTTAGAAGGCCTCCCATGGAAGTGTGCATCGACTCATAGATTTCGCTGCTCGGTTGATGATATATAAAATCTCATAAAGATAACGGAACGGAGTCTTTGCAAATCCAACTGATTCTTAACTCTTGTAACCGAACCAGAGATTTTTTTGTGATTACTAGTCCAGGGTTAACTGTGAATTTTTATCACTTAATGAAGAACGTTAGGATTCAAGCTCGAATTTTCTCCAAAAGGTAAAATACCGGATCAGTAACCAAAGGCGTTTGGTGTCCCAAAATTTAAGAGGGTTCAACAGAGTGAAAAATATCAGAAACATGCAAAAGAACTTAGGATTCAGGGTATAAACTTGGCTAACAGTAAATTTAAAAAAAGATCCAAATGGTTTTCAAAAAAAATACAGAAATCCAATGCTAACCTTGAAGGTTGAATAATATAGATATCCAGCACCATAGTAGACGTTACTTTTTTTTTAATCCTTTATTTATTTATTACATTGTGTTAAAATTAAAAATATTTTGTAATTTTAATACAATAAATAGTAAAAATGACATTCATGACAACCACATGAGGAAAGAAGGTGACCAATGACACCACTCTCAAATTATTTACAGACTATGTCCCCAGGAGGTCACGGGGCTATCTTCGTTTGAGCCGACGGGGAGGGTTGTAAGGGTTGGAGTTGGAAGACAAGGTCTGTGCTAGTGGATTAAGATGGAAAGGCCAAAGCGGGAAGAAATGAGATCCTGATCAAAAGGAATATTAAAATCATGATGAAGGGATTGGATACGTAATACGGAGCATTTGCGATTATTCGGAGGGTTTCGGATTGAAAAGACTGGATTTGTTGGATGTCTCTGGTGTCCTTATGATTAATTCCCCAATGAGTCAATTAATTCAGTCAGTGGGATTTTATCCTCCTCGTTTGTCAGGTAGCTGAGATTATGATCTTTTGGTTTCCTCTAACTAATTGTAATATGTCAATATTTATGTTGATAACATGTACATTGGTAGAAATAACCCATTATATATATCAATCTCAATAGCTACATTCTTTATGAATAACTTTCCTTTGGAATCCATTAAAAGGAAGTCGTTTTGATGACTACGAACACTTTTTGTTACAGTAGTAAATTTCCTATAACACATTTTATATTTAATTAATGAGTTTATTTCGTGTTATCCTTGCAACAATAACTTCCATGAGTAGAAATAAGATGACGTGTTTTCTTGCTTTCCAACAGTTTAAATAACTGTGCAAGAAAATGCCTATTATTTTAAATCATTGACTAATTGTTTATGCAACTTAACAAACATTTCTTGTTGATTTTTTCATAGTTAATTATATTTTTACATATTTTCAATTAAAGTCTGAAGAATTATGTGAGGTAAGCTCAGTGCCCGAATTTTAAGCAATGTCCAGGGGAACAAGACAGAACCAGTTCCACTACCTTTTTGTTTTAGTCAGTTTTTTTCTTAATCATCATTTTCCTTTTCTCAATTTCAACACAGATGTAATAGGAAAAGAAAATAAGGAAAAAAGTGTATTTAAATCGTAAAAATCAAAATTTATTTTATATTGAACAAAACTATTTCAAAAAGCTATTAACCTAAAAGACCAGATAAACCACTTTGAGGTCATTGTAATTCTGGATTTTCTGTTATTACACATTTCAAAACTAAATATTGTATATTTACCCCTTATTATTGAGAGATAGAGGTTTTAAGCTTAATAAATTGCTTAATTATATTTTAAAAAGAAGAGCTAAATCATGTGTCAATATCATGGTTATTATATTTTCTAGCTTCATCCTTATGTGTTTTAAATACGAAATTGTATGTTTAAAATAATACTCAAAAGCTGAGAAATCTTAGCAGATTTCCTTCCTGACGTTGATAAAAGTAGATGAGAGCAAAATACTAATTTTAACTCATAAGGTGGACGAGGCAAAGAGGACAAAGGGTAAGATCACATTTATACAGACTATAGACTGTTTCACGAGAAACATATATATATATATAAAGTCTCTCTTCAATCCTCACCGACGAAGGGCAAAATGGCGAGAGATCCCCGAAAAATTTACTCCTTTTCTTTTTGTGTGTGCACTGCACTCTCTATCCCACCTGTTCTTGATTACTCTATATCGCAGCCGCGAGTATGTTATTATATATATATATAATATGAGTAACTCTATATATAATTATGAGTAACTCTAGTAATAACGATGGTTTTTTAATTCGAGCATCCTCCTCAACCAATTTCAGCGGATAACAAACTCATTAGATGGTCTGCAAAAAGAAGCTTTATGGCAATTAAGGTTTTTCATTTTACAACTTTCAAAAAGTTAAGACTCACAAATGCAAATATATATATATATTTAACCAAACAAAATTTTTTCTGACTCGAATCAGTGAGGTCCTGCAGAAAAAAAAAAAAAAAAAAAAAAGAAAAAAAAAGAAGTTACGTCATGATACCGATAAATCATAGATTTCCTTACGATTAATCTAGTTAATTTTAAATTCCAATAAGATTTCACTAATACTTTAATCACTAGAATTAAACTGATGTCTAAAAGATAATATTGCTCTATTATTTACAATAAAAATCCCCATACATTCCATCATAGAAATCCTCCCCACTAACCATTCAGTATAGTTCTTTCGTGAAGTCCCTTTATTTGAGAAGATTGAGTGTGGAGAATCGAGTTCTCTTGAAGTAAGATAATGTCGTTGTCTGACAACCGCGCGAAGTGAGCTTTCTCAAAAATGACAGGCTTCAAGACAAGACCATTCGAAAGTTTGTTGCCAAGAAGGATTCTCCCAGCAAGAGGATTTTGAAACATTCCATGGAAACAGAAATTTTAGCGAATTCCAAAAGAATTTAATTACTGTAGTAGGGGTTTTCGTGTGAAATGTTTTGAATATCGTTTCAACTTTTTTTTATCCTTCCTACTAGAAATCAAGCAGTTAGAGAGTGTGTGTCTGTGAAGAGAGAAAAATGGGCTTTAAAATTGAAAAAAAAAAAAAATACTATGTTTATCATAAAACAAAACTAGACTAATAAGAAATTGGGGGTTTACCTGACATCTGGTTTATTATAAATTTTAGTTTCTTATACTGAAATACAATGTAAAATTGTATTTTATATTATCTGGCAAACATTCATTTTAGAGCAATAATACTCCACTCATATATGTTTATTTGTTAAATAAACACTTTAGATATTATTGGAAAAAACTATTAAAAGTGGGGTACAATTCCAAATTTTAATTTAGCGGTCTAAAAGTAACAATTGGTAGTTTTCGTAATGGAGTTTAGTGTACTGATATTAAATTTAGAAAAAAATAACTTTAATTGGGAATAAAAAAAAACAAGTGAAATTGGACCAAAATTTGTGGGAGTCTACATGGTACGGAAAATTCTAATACAAATATTCATTAACTACCATGTTGAGGAATTTTTTGGCATAGTAGTATTTTTTTAGCTATCGCATGTGATTTTTTAATTTAGCAATAGTTATTTTCCTGAAGCTAGATTTGTTAAATTTTAATAAATTCATGTGTTCTTTTTAAAAAAAAGTTCTGTACCCCAATGCAAACGGCTTTGCGGTTAAAAATAGGTTTATTTGATGTTCAATTGAAGTTATTGTTGGTTGAAGTTATTATTGAACATTAGATGTTCCTATATTACAACCATTTTTTTTTTTACATTTATGTTTTTAGGGAGCATTTTTGTTAATTGGCTTTCAGGAACAAATGTTCATGGTTAAAAATAAAATGGTAATTTTAAATGAAGCTCAAAAGATCGGATTTTTCATGGTTTATTTAAAATTTATTTCTATTTTGTTTCTATTTGTTAGACACGAAATTGACAGTAAGAAAAATTTATATTCATAAATGTGTGTATGCCTGTCAAAAATGAACCTGATGCCAAAGAATTTCTTTTGCACAGTAGTATTTGTTTAGTTTTTGCGCCATAAAGTTTTTAATTTATCAATAATTGTTTTCAGTCTTTTGATATGTCCCTTTTAACAATAAAATAAAAGGCTCAGTTCGTTAATGACAAAAATCGGTCAAGTTGGAAAGGAAAAAAAACAGAATTTAAAAACTTAGGATATTCTACATTATTACCTATCGGAAAAATCAAAAATAGATAACTGGGGAAAAATGTATGACTCAAACATTTATATTTGACATAACTAAAGCAAATTAAAAAAAAAGTTGAGGAATAATTTTTGAATGCGAAATCAAAGTAATATATCTATGCAGAATGAGGTTAATATTTATAAATATACGTGTTTGAGCGCCTTCCTTCGTTTAGATTGACCCAGTGCCAGCCTAAGGAACATTAATTTTTACCTTCGTAGTTCTTTTAGATTTCTGAAGCCATCTTAATCGCTTATTCCAATTATATCTTCCTTATCAAAATGTGCGGCATCTGCTCATTTTAAAACACTCGTGTGAGAAATATTTTTATATGACTATTTGTGTTATTGGGAAATAGATATATTAGAATATTATGGATAATAATATTAT
>KZ809840.1:16113-27851 GCA_000696205.2 Oncopeltus fasciatus
CAAAGCTACTCCTCTGGTTATTATAATATTATAATTAATAATGTTAACATTGATAAACCAAATGTTTATATATAAACCAAATCAAACTCAGGAGTCTGAGAATGTCAATTCTCGCCTTAAACTCAGAAATTTGGGACTGTCACATATCTGAGCAAGTCAGATCTCAGCGAGTCAATTATTTACCTGCGAGGTAAACACCGACCGAACTGCCACTCTTAAAATCCCAGAATTCTACTTTCAAATAATTGGTAATCCTTATTTATGGCAAAATGGAGATTTGTTTTTAAATTTATGGCTGCTTTGGGGAATTTTCACCCTGAAAACCCCCTTTCACAGAAGACTGTTAACCCACAACTTCATAGAATGAAGAATTTGCACAACTTATGGCGGATGGATACTAAACAATTGTTGTACTTAGATATAGGAACTCATACGTGTAATGCTTAGTTCGAAGGAATCGTTCAGCGGGATGAATAAATAAAATTAATTTTCTCACAAAAAGGTTTTTGTTACTGCCAACGTTTTGGCCTTTATTTCAGGACTTCTTCAAGGCAATGTAGGTACCATATACTTGTGATTTTATTACCCTAAATAGAAGAATCTGTCCCTCCATTGCCCCGAAGAAGGCCGGAGCGTCAGAAATAATAAAAACCTTTTAGTTTACTGATTTGTTTTCTTTATTCAAATCTCAAGAACGTATTCCCGATCTATCCTTCCTCAAAGGGATCAACCTTCTCCAAAGTAAACTTTGCATGAGATGAAGTTAGCCAGGGATTCGGTACGGGGAGCTAAAGAAATTAAACTGACTTTTAAACAAAAAACAAAAAAAGTCTTTATTTTCGTCTACGTTTCGGCCTAAATTTCAATCCTTTATCAGAGTGGTGAGTCACTTTACTTCGGAGTCAGGTGACTCCTGCTCTACGGTTACTGAATCATGGCTGAGTTACCGTAAAGGAGGAGTCTCTCTCTCCCCTCATCAACCCATTTGCCCTGATTTGATTTGAGGCCGAAACGTTAGTTAAAAAAAAAAAAAATTTATTTATTTATTTGCAAGTCAGTTTTAATTCTTCAATTGCCCAAGACCGAATCCGTGACTGACACTTCCTCATAAAGTTCACGTAGGCTTCTGCGGTCGTCAGATGCATGTACAGTTTCTTCTTCCACACGGTCCAACCCGGAAGAAGAAACTGTACATTCATCTCCTCATAAAGCTCGACGGTGAACTAGTTACCCCCGGAGTAAGCTGTGCATGTTTTCTTGTATCTTCGATGGAAACCTGTCGAAATCCCCTTAAACTACAAGTGCCCCCTTGTCTTTTAAGCGATACCTGGAGGATTCCGTGGATGACGGCGTTTGTGTCTCTCCTGTTGCAGAACAGGGCTACCAGTGCCAGTGCCCGATGCAGAGTACCTGTCCAAAAAACGTCCATACTGGGCCTCTTACTGGTGCCAGTAAGAGGTCTGACGTTGAGGCACAGACTGATTCAGCACCCCTCTTGCCCGTCGCTTTGGCCCTACCCCCGGAGACGGGAGTATCTCCAGGACCGCCAAGCCCGGCCAGGGGTTCCGTTGGTAAGTACCATTGAGAACTTTTTTTTATAGTAATTGGTATATTCAAAAAATAGCTTCCCTTCCAATAAGTAAGTATTCATTTATATTTTTCACGTAGGCTTCGAGGGTCGTCAGAAGTATTTACCGTTTCTTCTTCCGGGTTGGACCGTGTCAAATTGGTGTTATTTGCCGAGCTTTCGCACATCATGTGATGGCTTTTTTTCGTAGATCGGACTTTATAGCTCAATGGGTTAAAACTTGATGAAAACTAATTATCGAAAATGGTGGGATTTATGTGGCACATGATGTGCGAAAGCTCAGCAAATAACACCAATTTGACACGGTCCAACCCGGAAGAAGAAACGGTATATGATTATTATGTTAAGGGACTATTATTTTAATTTATTTCGAATGAAATTTAGTAAAAATAGAAATAAAATGAGGTCATGATTTAGTCTTATCTATTATATATAATGTAACGAAAATTTTCGAGCACTTATGGGTGTTACTTAGTGAAGTTACTCTCAATATTAAGTATTCAAATCTAGTTAGGCGAAGAGCTGATTTAAGCAAAACCGTCAGTGTATGTATACTGCTATCAACAGAAGTATGTAGGAATCATACATTTATCACGACGAGGGCTGGGCACACATTTGACTAAGGGTGGGAAAGTAAACAGGGCAAGTGGTAGGGGGTATGTGGCCTAGATTCCATCTAGCCAGCTGAGTAATGATTATTTGAGACTTATCAGGGGTAATCTGTGAGTACGCTCACAACACAACCCAGGCAACCTGCCTCACTGTAATCAGATTTAATTATCTACACATGCTATACACACATGCTTTACCACGTCATACTATAGACACAATATGTCATTGAATATATACTTTTACATTAATTCCATAATACATCTTGCAGAGTAAGTGATAGCTCAGTAACAATGAGGTTTATCTAGAAAAATAACAGTAATATTTACACTAAGATGATTTTAGTTGGGGTTCGGTCAAGGTAGATCCAAAAAAACACAAATTTAAAAAATGCATTTTTTAATAAAGGATTATCTGCCAACGTTTCGGCTTACATTGTAAGCCATCTGAAATCAGACATGGAAATGTGAACTTAGGGACAGGACGTCCTCTCTCATATTCATGATAGCCCTGAAGATGGCTTACAGTGTAAGCCGAAACGTTGGCAGTTAATCCTTTATTAAAAAATAAATTTTTTTAAAATTTGTGTTTTTCGGATCTATTTTGACCGAACCCCATCTAAAATCATCTAAGAATAATATCTACGGTCAACAAACTCTCCTTTTGAAAAAAAAATTGTTGTTCACATAGGCTTCCACAGTCATCAGATGTATGTAAAGTTTTTTCCGGGTTGGACCGTGTAAAGTTTTTGATGGTTGCCGAGCTTTCGCACAATGAAAAATTGTTTCACATAGAATTGGTAATGTATTTAGTGTTTTAAGGGGATCCGTACGGGTCTCGCAATCCAGAAGCTGCGGTTTCAAATCCCGTCCAAGTCAATCTTTTATTTATAAATGAAAGCTTGCCATGAGCTATGGGTGACTAGAGTGGAGTGGCAACCTATAGATAGCCCCTCCCTCCATGACCGAAAGTGGTTGAATGGAAGGCTAACACTATAAATATAAACAAAAGGTGTTTTAAGTTACAGAAAATATTAATATATGCTTCAGTTTTGAAAATATTAATTTGGTGCAGAAGGATTGGTCTAAATTCCAGGCCTTCTTCAGAGCCAAAATAAGTTATAGAGGGAGAGAGTCTCCTGCTCTAAGATAACTAAAATAAAAATAATTCATGCATATGTATGTACATAGAGTTTCAGTACTACAGATTTATTTTAATAGATTTATTCCCCACCCCTAAAAAAAAAAAAAATACATACATGGAAAAATCAAGCTGGATAACTCATCGTTAAAACCATTTTAATAAATAATGTCATGTAAAGTTCTCTTTTACGCTATGACTTTCCAGGCAATAGGTTTTTGTATGTCTCTACCGATCGATGGATTTGATACTTCATTGTTTGGTCATCCGAGTAATAGCTTGGCATAAAGTTTGACCTAGATAAGGTTATCAAATGCACTAAAACCCTTTTAGCAACTCCTGAAAATTGTTGCACTCAAGCACAAAATAAATATGACCTGGTTCTCTATGTACAGGGAATTGAAGTACCTGTAGGCGATATAGCCGCCTTCTTTGTGATGACCTAAGCCGTTGCGCTCCGGAGAGGCCGATGTCCTGCGCAATCGCGAGGACACTGACCCTCGGGGATAGTAAGAGAATGCCACTTGCGCCAGTGAGAGGGACTCAATGGAGTCTCAGTTGAGGCCTTAATTCTCCCAATTAACCAATTCCGAGGCGGCCCTGACACCGCCCGGACCCCGATGGCTAAACCATGGCTTCCTCCCGGGCGATGGTCAATGCCTCCGACATCCGACTCCAAGGATGCAGTGCTGTTCAACAGCAGGCTGTACATTATCCTCTTCTTATCCTTTTCGCTCCTTCATTAACGAATGCTTTTTTTTTTGTGATTTTTTTTCCCCTAATTTGTCTCAATTAAAAAAGCTGGCGTTAAATTCTTTTGCGGAATCCTTACAATTGCATCCACTTGCAGAGTTGGTGGCCACTTAATAGTAAAAATCCTTTACGTTCAACCTGCAGGTTATGCAGATTCCCCAAGTCCGCCGGTCTCATTAATAATGGACAGAAATAAGAGAAAGAACAATTTTAATGACTAAAAAGGCAATGATCCGTAAAGACTGGGTCTTGACCGACTGGGAAAGGAAGGCGGTATGGGACACTCGGTTCATCCTCCTCGTTACATTCTTAAATATCTTCTTTAGAGTATAATTTTCGTATACTTATCGATTATTGATTAAAAAATATTATATATGTATATATAAGGCGTGTGTATGTGTGTGTGTTGCATATATAAGTTCTGATTACTGCTATATTTTATGAAAAATCGATTTAAACAAATTAAGGCTAATATGTCAACTGCGGATTCCAATTATTAATTATTGNCTTGGGTACAGGATTGTGACCTAAATACCAAATAAAATATTATATTTAGGTAAATAATCTAAAAGGTTATTTCCACCACAAATGAATATAGAACTGTCATACCTTCCATTGTAACCAATGAAGACGAACAATGAAAGGTATGACAGTATATTATATTTCACTTTAATGTTTTCATATTCCATGAAAGAACATAATTTCTAACATTTAACTCATTGACATAAATTTTTATTTTTTAAATTAAACTATTATTACACATTATGTTTTCCCCAGTAGTTTCTAATAACTATCAGGATAAAAAAAAAACCGTCTACTATTTTTCAATGCTGGAAACTAAAAATATACTTTTCTAACTCGATCAAAAAAAAATTTTGAGCAATTAGTAACAGGAGAAGGTGGGGCTAGGGGGAGGAATTAAAAATAAACAGGGCTATAAATTATTTCGTTCAACCCTTGCCAACTGAACACAATTAGTGAGGAGACGACTCATGGTACGTCTCCATTATGCTTGTATATTTTCATCTTTTTTTTTTTTTTTTTCTCTCTCTTAAGAAATATATTTGTTAGGGACCTCCGGCAGTCAAGGGCAGGCCTGAGTCAGAGAGCCTCGTAACTCAAAGTCACTTAAACTCATGGCAGGCAGGGGGTTCAGTGAACCGCGCATGTGAGACACATCCAGGCCTTCGAGCGACGGTACCTCGTGTGGGGGGAGTTCCAAAACAGAACTCACCACGTGCGCACACACGTCAACATACACGCATCTACAGATTTTTAGGGATGTTTCATCATATGTGCTTCGTAAGAATCCAGCCGGCTCCCAAGCCCACCAATACAGCCATAAAGAGTTCAGATTCGGAATCCGTGTTATCTATAAGCGGGGTATTTGAACCCCTTTAAGAGCGTATTGCCATAAAGAGTTCACATTCTGGATCAGTAATTTTTTTTTTCTTTTTTAACAAGCTATTCTTCAGCAAGAGTTTGTAAAAAAGAGACTTACTACTGAAGCTGGTTTATACATTTTATAAATAAGAGCTCCGTCCATTCCTAGTAGCATACATTTTTTGAAAAATTTTATAAATTAAAAATACAAAAAAAAATGTGTAATAATAATATCTGATATAAATGAGAATGTATTGACAATTTTTTTTTGGTCCCCCTCTAAAAACCCCTTTCCCCTCAACCGATTTTGCCATTAATGAACTGATCTGATGTTTTTCAAAAAGAAGATTGAACAATGAAATGTTGTTATTTATTTTAAATATTACGGCGTATTTAGCGCGCATATATGTATACTTTTTATTTTTAATTAATTAACTAATATTTTTAGCTCCTCCTGGGTAGTATTAATAAAGACCTGTAAAAGTTTTATTAAGTTCCTGCCTGGTAACAACGTGAATAGCTTGATTTCCTTAGGGAAAATTTGCCAAAATTTCCTCTCAAACATTGGTAATTTGAAAGGAATTACCCTTCTTGACTGACTAGACAGACCACTCTCCTTCATCTTAAGTGTTTGAAGGCAGATCAGAAAAATGAAATAAAAAAATATGTAATTTTTGTAAAATATTTTCAGAATATAAATTATGGAAAATTAAATTTGCACCTGTTCTGTTTCATATTTATTTCCAAAAAACTAATTGCAACAAAGATATTGATGATCATTTAATTATGTCTTCCACTAAACTACCCCTATCTCTAGTAAGATTTAAACTCAAAACAAGTCCATACATTCTGGCTCCCTTTGCATTTCTTGTATAAAATTTAACGTGGGATTACATACCACAACTAATATCATTATTTAAAAGAAGCCCGTTTTATCTTTTCTTCTCCCTGTAAATCTCTCTCTTCCATCGACTGATTAGACTGACTAAACTTGACTAAATTTTTCTGAGGTAAACTAAATACACACCCACACACACACATATATATATACATGAATAAATTTGTGGAAGACATTTAAAAAAAAAAATGTCATTAGTTATCGGAATTTGTTAAAATCGAGACAACTATACGAACCTTGCATTATTTTGCGAACTTCTTATCCTGCTCCTATTCCTCGAACAGATTATGGAAAAAGAGTATTTTATTTTATTTTACCTTTTAAATAAATAGTTTTAAGTGGATAAATTTTAAAATACGATAACTATTTAAATTCAGACTATGGGGTTTGCTTTTGAATGTGTCAGTTCAACGCAGTAAATCTCTCTTTAATGTATCTTAATTTAGGGATAGCTTACGTTACCCTTTTTGTATAAGACATTAATGTCTTATGACATTTCAATTTGTATTTTTTCACTGGATCTCTTCAGGTACTTCCGTTCGGTTTAGTCAATCAGCCAAATGATCCACACGGCTGCGAAACTTATTCACGCTTTTTAGATCTCTCTCATGTTCTAACCTCCACAAGACAGATCCGTATTTATCACTTCCTCTGAGAATCTTTCGGCCCGAGACTTATTTAAAGCTGTTTAAAGTTTAACGGCATACTCCTGTCCTTCTAGGCTGTGGCAAGACGACCCTCCTGAACTGCCTGGCAGGGCGCGTGAAGCTCGACTCTGGTAGTATCAGGCTCAACAGGGAGCGCCTCAACAAGAAGTGGAAAAGGAGGATATGTTATGTCCTTCAGCAGGATATCTTCTTCCCAGATCTCACGCTCAGGCAGACGTTAGAGGTAAAAAAAAAGTCATATACATTTATTAATATTACAGTCAAATTATTTTTGTAAAATCCTTGTTTTGGTCAATATATGTCTAAAATATCATCTGAAAAATTTACTACCGATTGGAGAGCTATAATCTGTAATGAACTTAATTCTACAGAGTTCAGTATTATAGTAGATCCCATGGATAGTGACTGAGCTCCGAAGATAGAATCAATGATTCTGAAAGCGCTCAGAAATTAAAGAAAATTATATGCAAAGAGGGAATAATTACATATTATTTGATAACCCTAATTAAGTGTTTCTGTCTTGGCAGCTCCAGGTGCACCTACAGCTGCCAACGCAGAAATACTCATTAGAAGGTGACTGAGCTCCGAAGATGGAATCATTGATTCTGAAAGCTCTCAGCAATTACAGATAAATATGTGCAAAGTGCGAAAAATTGGATATTATTTGGCAACCTTTATTAAAAATGTAATTTAGTGTATTGGGCAGGCCCTCTTATATCTAAAATGCATAAATTAAAATAAAACTCCTAAGGTAATTCGTTTTTAATATCAATTAGATCAGGAAAAGTGCTGGTATAGAGTGAGTCTAAAATTTATAATCATTGTATGTTGTTCTTGTTTGAGCCACAAAAAAGTTTATAGAATATAATAGAGATAGAATTTAATTTTCTAAAGTTTACTTTCCTTAAAGTTTTTACATAAATGCTTGTTAAAAAATATTTACGAGTGTAACTATAATGAGTGAATACTTCCCCTTCTACTTCTTCCAGACCAGTCCAGAGCAAAGCGTAATGGTCATACATTCTCCGCTTATTATTCCCTGAGGCTTGCAAATTAAATTTCGTTATTAACTCTAATTTATATATATATATATATATTTCTCCGCTTATTATTCCCTGAGGCTTGCAAATTAAATTTCGTTTTTTAATCCTTTAATGAAATATAGGAAATGAATGCCTTTAGATTAGGCATCTCCTACCTGACGGACAATTTCTGATTTAAAGATAATCCATTGTTATTAGGAAAATAAAAACCATAATAATAAATACATGAAATTCCTGACGAACCGTAAAAGGCCATAAAGTATGAACAATAAATTTTAAAACCCTTTTATTATCCAACTGATATCACGTGGTTTTATATCTTTATTATGACACTTTTATATACATGATCAAGGTTAAGGCGATAAACTTGTTAAAATTATATTTAATATCTGATGTGGATAATTCATCTGTATTTTTTTTGTTGCAGTCAATTTTGTTGATATATTTTATTCTTGCATCAGAATATAAATGACGAAACAGTATTTTTTTAATCTAATTTTTGTAACTAGCTTTTGCAACTTCTGTTTTCCCATTTGAGGGACTGATAAAAATAATATTTTTTTTTTTAAATAGATATAATCCAATCAATCTTATGGTCATGAAGGTAGAGGAAACTAACAGGTAGCCACCCAATTTTAAACACCCATGGTATCTGGGGAGGTATTTATATCTCGGTAAAAGGTGGTACTGAAATCATCAGCCGCAAGCTTAAAGGTCCGGAAAAGAATCCTTCGGTTTATCTAATACAACTTTCCGGTTTTAAAAAGTCGTTTTTTGTCCTTTATATGTAATTTTTTTTCTTTTCTACATTTACGTTTTTATATTTTATTTTAGATTAGATAACTGTAAATTTTATTACATTTTATAAATTCTTCTTAACCTCCTAATGAAAACTTGATAACTCATGGAGTTATCAAGTGATAAAACTTGATAAATAGACTAATGGAGATAAGGAAACCAAACATGTAACATATATATTTTGACAAATGCACAAATAACTGCAACTAATAAAGATTTCTGATAATAATTTTCACAAGCCAACATAACCTGCGAGTAGATATTGTTAAACACGTGTGTCTATATATAATTTATGACATATTTGACAAACTATACATTATATATATTAATTAATACAAACACATTACATATTTTTATTTTAGCTTTATATAGTATCTTGATATTCAGCCCGCCATTTGCGTTAATGAGCCATTTAACACATTTTTGTCTTGTACTAGCAACAATGACTAACATTTAACACATTTTTGTCTTGTACTAGCAACAATGACTAACATTTTACACATTTTTGCTTTGTACAAGTAACAAGGAGCTATTTTTTTAACATCGAAAATCAGAGTAGCACTTTTTAGTGGGATAACATGGCTCACTGCAAGCGCATGGTGTATCAAATTCAAAGCATCTTTCGCTAGTGACATCAGTACTTTTTTCTTTAATGTTCTTTATCGAATTTCTTNAACTTCGAATAATTTCAACAAATATCGGTCTATACTGTTATTTTCCAGACCGTTGATTTAGTTCTAATTCTAATCTTTTATTTCATAGATAACCATTCATCTAATCATATTTCTCTCATTTACAGTATGCCGCCCTCCTCAGGCTGCCGGACACGCTGTCACGCGCACAAAAGATGCAGTATGTCGACCACATAATCGAAGTCCTGGACCTAGGAAACTGCCAAGACACAAGTGAGTGAATCCCATTAACTTTAGCCTGAAAAGTCCATTCATTGAAGAATGGGGGGGGGGGGAGATTCTTAAGGGCTCCATAAAGGTACTAGTGGTTATCAACAGTGCTGAAGGAAAGATAACCTTAAGACGGTCAAGCATAAACGGATAAATCGGCTCCGGAAATCATATCGATTATTATTATTTATTCTGACTCCTGACATAAGTAAACACATACTTACATCTGTAATATATCGCTCTTATTAAATATCACTCCAATGATCTGGATTTACCATATATTTTATTACTTATAAATTATAATGTTATGAAAACACTATAAATTAATTTGATATATACTGACGCCTCTTCAGGGGCTCTATATATAATTTTGTTGTTAACAGTCTTTACAATTATAAATTGTATAAAGAAACAAGGAAAAAATATAATTTAAATGTGACTCTAGACGAAATTCTATTGGATGACGATAAAGTCATCGACTCTGCAATGAACTTTCTGAAAGAGGGCAGGCTATTAAGTCTTATCTAGATGCATTTTCAGTATGCTTCTTTTCCATTCTATCTCAATTTTTTTTTCTTATATATTTCATAGTTTTCAAGAACAAAAAAATTACTATGTCCATCTACATAATAACTATTCGCATTAACAATTCATTATACTTCACCATGACCTATTGCTAAGAAATTCTTCTTCTTGAAAATATCTTCCCGCTTCTAAAAATATCTCCCTGGCGTTAATGACCAAAGGTTGACACGCCACCATCCGCCACAAAAATATATAAAATTGAGAACTCTCTATAAGATGTTACCCAAAGCTTTTGTATGTAGTTGATCTGTACAGCGTTATCATTTATTACTTTTATTTTATTACAAAGCTTTTTAATATTTAATTATTCTAACGTATAATTTTCATTTATTACTTTTTTATTTTACCGAAAAATACGCCATCTTTAAATACTGTTGTAAGTATATTAAATTATTTTATAATAGGAACTTCTGAGGGGAGAACCAAGGAATTTGAAAGGAAAAATTATAATTTGATATTTAGGTATCGGTTTGTAAAACAAAATATGTCTTTTTTTTTTTTTGTTCTTTGTAAACTAAATACGAGACAATGTTTCTTAATTATTATTTTTAGTATTATTATATTTAAAGGTATAACTTTATTTAAGTTTTAAATATTTTATGTTTCTTCAGTCATTCACTGGTAGAAAGGAAAGCTAGAAAAAAAAACCCTTGGGGTTAAAACCTAAATGTAAGGTATTGCATAGCAGTTTTCTTGCATAAGAAGTCTAGCGATTGTGTAACAGTGGTCTGAGGTTATCCTCATTGCTAGATCTCTCTACACCTAGTTTAATAGAGTATATATTCAACTATCCAAAAACAATTTATTTTTAATTTTTGACTTATTCAATTTCATTATTATTTTCACATGTCAAAAATGATTTTATTATTCCCTCTAACGTTCAAATGTATATTTCATAAGATTTGATCAAAGCTTACATTTTATTCTTGACGTTTTATTTAGACTTGGAATTCAGCTGAAGATTCATCTTCAAGTGATCCTTTTAAATGATTAATATTAAGTATTTTACTACTATGACGGCACTTTTTTTTCTCATTGGCAGTTTTTTGTGTGAAAAAAAAAATCATGTTCTAAAATTCTATTCATCACGATTTGTGTATACGTACAGGTTTAAAAAGAAAAATGTATTAGTGCTAAATTAGAGGTAATTATTATAATTTCTCTTTGAATTGAATTCTTCATTTTTTTCATTAAGAATTTGAATTGCATTTACAGACAAGGTATTGTAGGTGTCTTATAAGAATATTGCTAATTTTTTATTATACCCCAAAAATACCAAGAAACTTAATAAACAAAACTTTTCTGTTATACTTCATATTAAATATTGCAAAAATAAACGCATAGTAGTTAGTATATTTATTATTTATAAAA
>KZ809840.1:28107-40238 GCA_000696205.2 Oncopeltus fasciatus
TTCTATTATCCGTCTTCATTGGTTTCTGCAAACCATCTTCTGTTGGCGAGCGCTTTCGGACATTGTCCATCTTCGTGGCCGAATACATGCTGGCAGTTGAATATAGACAGTGACAGTGAACACATGTATTCGGCCAAGAAGATGGACAATGTCCGAAAGCGCTCGCCAACAGAAGATGGTTTGCAGAAACCAATGTAGACGGATTACAGATGGTATGATAGTTCTATATTCATTGGTAGTGATAATAACCCTTTAGATTATTTACATCTGAAATAGACTAATCCGCCTTCAATTTAACATAGTGAGTTCCTGCAATTGACTTCAAAGTGATATTTCTTTTAGAACTATATGAAAACATGGAAATTAGTAATCTCTATAACAAGATTTTCTTAGTCAACATAAATTTATAGAATAAAACATATAATCAATGATTTTAACAAAGCTTTTTAAATAAAATTACTTAAAAAATTTCAAGAGTTTGGTAGAGTTTGTTTTGCTTTTAGAAACTTTTACTCTTTTAAGAGAAAAATAATTATTGCTTAAATTCTATTGTCTGTCTTTATGAGAATTCCAGGTTCAATCTCCTTTCCGCCTTTGAGCTGTCCTGATATTAGGTTAGCAAACGCTCGTGGAAACAAAGAAAAAACCTTCTCTTTGATAATTGGTTATTTATATATTCCTTCGACTTACATGTCTCCAAACGGCAACAATTTCTTACTTTTTTTTATTTATAGGATGTTTTAATGGATTGTTCCACATATTCCTGTTGAATATCCAGCTTAGGCTTCCTTTCTCTGTGGCAGTGTTTAGGCACATTGCATAACAGCCACATACGGAAGGCCCTACGGTCTTATTCCCGGCTCCTCCATTTTGTCACCCGATACCTATAGTGCATTTTCTCCTTTTGTCCCTCCACATCGCCGGGGAGATTCTTCCACTTCCCTTCCTCCGAGAGTCCCTCTACTGAAATTACATCTAATTCTTAGTCAATTTTAAATGACCGTGAAACGATTTTTTTTTTCCCCAGTATTATCGGCTCTTAGAGAATAGGTTATACATAGGATCGTCTTCAAATTGCTGTTACTACTTTATATATTAGAATAAATTCGTTTTTGTGTTTATTTTGAAATTTCAATTCATACATTTTACTATATAAGTTTATTAATAATGTCAATAAAATAGATATTTCAGTATCATTAACGTCTGTGTGCATGCTTCTTTTCAACTCGTTTTTAAGCACTGGTGTTCTAAATGTCATTGCTTGTTTCGCATTTGAAGGACATACTTTAGGTAAGATGCTTTGCCAAAAATTATATTTTCTCTTGCCAAAGCTTTGGCTCTATCAATTTTTCTTCGTCTCCGCAGAAGATTGAATGAGTCAACTTAAAAAGTATTTTCTCAAAGAATTGTGACTAGTTTTATACCAAATATATATTTCATTTTTTGTTGTTTCTTTTATTTACTCTGTTACCAAATGATTTTTTTTTTTTTTGCCTTATTTTAGTTATCGGTGACTATATGAAGCGAGGTCTGTCGGGTGGCGAGAAGAAGAGGGCGAACATTGCCTGCGAACTCCTCACCAATCCATCACTGATGCTTCTCGATGTGAGTAAACTTATCTATCCATAATAACATGGAATATATTCATTCACCTATTTTATACTCTAGGGAATTTCCTAAAGCAAGACTAGCTATTGAGGCTGCCCTTTATGATGCGATTTTCAGAACAGAAGTGAATGCATCTTCACAATTTAGCTAAACTATCTCAGGGCTGAAGTACCTGATATCAGAACTCTTCAGTAAAGTGATGAAAATCCATTCATACCTATATTTACAAGCTGACAAAAGCTGGCTGAAGAAGAAGTTCAGTTGGCTCTTTTGTTCTCCCCCCTCCTAACATAAGAAACTGGGCTAAGGAGAAAATAGTGTGACTTACCTGTTAGAAACTCTTTTAGCGAGATAAGTGATGGCAGGGGGAGGGGGGGGGTTCTGTCTCCAACTATCAGTGCATGGAGCTTCCTGTTATCTGCTGGCATGCAAAGTAGCAGGACAGCTTTCTTTACTTCCTGTGCACACTTATCTCCACATCTGTGCTCCTTTCAGGCCAAAGAGGTCATACTCGTTCCTTCTCTCTCCTGCCTACTTCCCACCGCGGGGTAAACATCCTACTCCCAATGCCATTCCAGCTGGAAGACTTAACCCAAGTGCCAACGAAATTTTGTCTCCGCAAGATTTATGACACGTATTACTCTCACTTTGCAGCTCTTTTTTTAAAAATTTATTAATCATTAATTTCATGCTAGGATTATTAGTTTCCAAAATAAAACAGCTGTAAAATCTATTGATGTCATTTAATACTCACGACACTGTCGCATATTTCTTTGTATAAACGAAAATAAGGTTATGCAGGTTCTGCGGAAAATTTGTGCAAGTTTGAATGCCATCTAAAATTACTTCTTAATATCAGTAATTTCCCTTATTACTGCTATTAATATCCCACGACGCTACTTTTCAAAAATGTCAACAGATCTTTACTGATCCTACAGAAAACTAATAGTTATATATATATATGTTTCTTTATGGTTCATAATTTTTAAAATTAATGAAGGCAAGTTCGGTATTTAAGCTTCTTATTGCCAAAACGTTAGATGAATTCGATAATGGCTGAAATCAGTTAAGCGTGGGGGGGGGGATAGAGAAAATTAAAATTTAATGGATATTAAAATAGGTGTAAAATACAATTTAATAATATTTAAAAAAGAGATATGAAGACGCTAAAGGTATTTTAGAATGTAATTTCCAGTTCTGCTGAATCCATTTATTTTCAAAATATAGAAACCATTCTGAATTAAAACCTTTTATGTATCAAACTGTTGTAAGAGTTCGTTTTTGGCTTAAATAGTATGAGGAGGATTGGGGGATTAGAGGAAGATACAATATTAATATATCAGTTTCTGTTTGAATTACAAAAAAGTATGTAGAATATAATGGGTTCAAAATCTAAAGGTCACATAAGATTTTTATGAAAAATCTTATTAAGGATAAGCATAAATAGCAATTTATAAATTTAACTACCATGGCTGACTACTTGCCCCTCTGTTATTTTCCGGCAAGTACAAAGCCAGGTTTACTGGAATTTCCTTTTACACTCAAAGCTCTCTTCTGTTTATGAGATATAATTCATCATTTATTCTCATGTGGCTGTTCATCTCAATGAAGCATAGGAATTCTGTTTAGTTTATGCACGGCCAGTGGGAAGGACTTTTTTCTTACTCCTCCCTAGTAGCTATCAAATGATGATAAAGGCTATCC
Organism: Oncopeltus fasciatus; assembly: GCA_000696205.2. Classification (NCBI taxonomy): domain Eukaryota; kingdom Metazoa; phylum Arthropoda; class Insecta; order Hemiptera; family Lygaeidae; genus Oncopeltus; species Oncopeltus fasciatus. The sequence goes on from KZ809840.1 coordinate 31,420, forward strand.
TAAACTAAAGCCTATATTGTTCCAAAAATGGAACCAATATATAATTAGAACAATATAGGCTTCGGTTGGAGCAATATGTGTACTGGGTGTATTTGAGTGAGTGTTTGTGTTCATGAAGGCATGAAGCAAATGTATAATAAATGGTTTTTTTTTTTTTTTTGTTGTTTCAACAAAACTCATGCAAAGGAGAAGCTACCTATTCTAGTCACCCTGCTCTAAACAATATAAAATAGAATTTAGTACTTAAATATTATCAAAGAATAACTTAAATATCATCTTCAGAACGACTTGAACCCACAGTGCTAAAGAGAGCCAATGGGAATCTCTATGCAAAGCCGGAACCTCATAAATCTGTTTACTAAAATTATATTTTAATGAGTTGGTGTGCTTAGGATTGATTAATTCATTATACAACCATCTTATATTCTCCCCAAGTTACAAGAATTGTAAGTTAAAATATAATGTTATGCCCTATAGGAACCAACCTCAGGCCTTGATTCACACTCAGCCTACTCTCTGATGCGCTGCCTGAAGCGTTATGCTGAGAAAGAAGGTAAAACAGTTGTGGTTACAGTTCATCAACCTTCATCACAGATCTTCCATATGTTTGACAAACTCCTTCTTCTCTGCAATGGACAGACAGCCTACTTTGGAGACACCTCACACGTTCTTGATTTTTTTGCTAGCATTGGACTGTCTGTCATGCCACATTATAACCCAGCAGACTTCATTCGTAAGTTGCATTCTTGACCATAAATATGTACATTTTAGCCAAAAATATATCCTATGTATTATTGTCATAGTAAACATCTCATAACATGAAAAAGCTTTAATATTTTAAAAGGATGAAAGCAACTTGAATTTATTTTGATATTTTGCCTACAAGCCTTCCAACATCCAAGAATTCCTTGTTGTCAATCATTTCAATCCAAAACCCTCAGAATTATTGCTAATGCTTCCTACTATATATCAGATTCCTCTCTTCACCACGATTTTAGTACCCCTTTGTTAAAGATCTCATTTTCTCCCGATTGACCCTTTTTCACATTTAACTGCCTTACCATCCTAATCCATTAGCACAGACCAAGTCCACCGACTCTAACCTATACAACCCTCCTCATCCACACAAATGAAGTTGCTCACCTAGGAAAAAAGTTTGTAATTCATTTAAAATCGGTGTCATTGATCATCTTTCCGTATGTTTGTCATTTAATTTTTTTTTTTGTTATGATTCGGAACAACTAAAAACCCCCACCTCATTCTGTTGTTGGGAAAATATCTCCGTACTCCACCTACATCCTGCAGGACATCCGGATATACTCATCCACGTGCATTGAACAGTTTTAAAAAGTATTTTGCTTTTAGTTATATTTTTTATTTACCTTCGTGGAAGGCACTACTGCTCAATAGTCTGGATTCACCCAGGACATCTGATATATAGACTGCTATTTATTACGGTAAGTCGATGTGAAAATATATTTTTTCATTGGTCGTCTCACTCAATGTATCTGGGATATTTCTACCAAATTTCAATGGTACATAGCTGTCTTGAATAAGCCTGTCACATGTGTAATCTTAGTCTCGTGCTATTTATTGGTATATTTTACGGCGACTGTAAATGAACTTGTCATCCTCTTTTTTATTTCATTCTCTAAACATACTCNAGTACTATTTCATAAACATGATTTTTTTTTCTTTCCAGTGGAACAAGTAAAAGGCAGTGAAGAAATGAAGGAAAAAATCATTGCTGCTTCTCGAGAGATCAGACTAAAAGCAGAATATGCACATGAGGTACTCCCAGAATACTTCAACACAAATCTTTGTGACAAATATCTGAACAGTTATCATGAAACCCAAATGAACTCAAATGGTATGTAAAGTCAATCAGTAGCTTTCAGATATTTACTTATGACTATTACTTTTATTAATATATAACAAATATGATGTTACATATTGGTGCCTGTCAAATATTCTCTTAATCATATTTTTCAAATTATATGAATCAATTTAAGGCATGAAGCAAATTACTGTTTGACAACCAAAATGGCCTTGTATTTTTTGTTGGTAATCATACTCAGTTGGTAATATGACTGTATTATTTACACAACATAGAATATGTCTATACTATGTTGAGTTATTAAATCAATACTCAAAGAAAATTAAAGGGATGTTAACTGCAAACAAAAATTGAATGTTCAGTATCTGACAATTCACAATAAACTTAAAGTAATTTAGGGATCGAATTGGGATGGATATCTCATTGAAATTCATTACATGGCTTTTAGAAGAATGTAATGAATTATCATTCTTCTAAAAGCCATGTAATGAATTTCAATGAGATATCCATCCCAATTCGATCCCTAAATTACTTTAAGTTTATTGTGAATTGTCAGATACTGAACATTCAATTTTTGTTTGCAGTTAACATCCCTTTAATTTTCTTTGAGTATTGATTTAATAACTCAACATAGTATAGACATATTCTATGTTGTGTAAATAATACAGTCATATTCTGGTGTGTCTCTTAAGGAAGTTTTATTTATTTTCATCGATTATTATTTAAAAAAGTAAAACTTTATTTATCCCCAATGAAATAATTTCATTAATTTGTTTTATTCGATAATTAAAGCATGTTGAAGTAATTTAAATATAACAAAAGAATATGAATGTATAATAAAAAATATTATATGCATTAAAATAATTATTATATATGCTCCTAAATTTATATATATGGTTTAATAATCTAATAAAATTCGAGATCTCAATGAAGTAAAGTTGGTTTAATTTTATCAGGTCCAGTTGGAGTTGGCTGTGGATGTCAGCAGGAGACATGGGCAAGGAACGGAACCACTCAGCCTGGACAGGATCCCGTTTGTGTCACTGTGGCACTAGGTGAGACCACCGAGTCACATGGTCATGTCTACACCACAATAGCAGGTTGGACATACTCGTTTTTTCTGTCATTCCTGCACGGTAATCAGCATCAACCGTGGAATTGTGTCTCCGGGTTATTGTGATAAAACCGAGATTAAATGATTATGACTCCCTAGGTTAAAAATTCAAATAAAGTAGATTTATACAGAAAAAAATCCAGATATTGAAGCTGTTTCTCTCTATAGAGATTTACTGAGACTTGTTTTTAATAGGGTAATTTGGAATATTTTATAAATACTTAGAATTTAATATGGGGGAAAGAGGGCTGCTAGATTCTACTGTTGTGAACTGAACTGTATATCCTTTCATAGTTGACAATTTTAGTTCAAGTATGATTTAACCTTTGAATATAAGCTAAAGGGTTATTATCACTACCAATGAATATAGAACTATCATACCTTCTATTATCCGTCTTCATTGGTTTCTGCAAACCATCTTCTGTTGGTGAGCACTTTTGGACATTATCCATCCATGTGGCCGAATACATGTGTTCACTGTCACTGTCTGTATTCAACTTGAGTTGAAACCAATAAAGACGTGTTATAGAAGGTATGATAATTCTATATTCATTGGTAGTTATAATAACCCTTTAAATTATTTTTGAACTCACATCATGGTACAAAGTGAGTAGCTTCACTTTAGCAAATTTCAAAAGTTATAGAGGTTTCTATGATAAATTTTCGAACTCTTTTTTCGATATTTTCACCGATCCTACAACTAGCACCAAAAATAATAGTCACTAAAATATGTGTGTGTGTATATAAGCATTAATATCACGGACTTAGCAACCAACAATCTAGAACTCATTTAACATAAACTGAATCTTCTTTGTTATCCCAATTTAATCAGTCTTATATGGCTATAAGTTGATTTGTATTTAATAATAAAATAAACTCATTATGATATTATCTTTTTTCAGTCAAAGAAGATGAAGGGAAAACATTATGGATGGACAACCAGAGCCATGCATCTTCTTCTGTCAGTAGTAGCGATGACGATGTTAGTTGGCAGTGGCCTACTACCTTCTGGACGCAATTTAAGGTAAATGATTTTATAATTCTGCTTTAATGTAGTATTAAATTAATGGAGTAAATTCTGTATGAAATTACATTTATATTTTATTAATATAAGCCTTAATGAGAATTCACTCAAACATATAGGCTAATATTTTTAGTGTCAAAAAATTCTTTGCTAACAAATAAATTGTATAAAGAGCAAGTATTCCAGGTTTGAAAAAAAAAATTTAGACACCAAAACTCTTCAGTTATCAGCATATATTTTACTTCATTATATTAATTTTCTATATTAAATAGCTATATTTTGCTTGTTTGTCCTCATATCATTGAAACAATTAGTATATATTTAATTTTATTTAATTTGACATGCTTAATATTAATAATCTTTACCTGAAAATCATTAAACTAATTTTTTTTTTTAAATCAATTATTATCTATCTCAACTGTGAGTTTTTTTGAGTTTTTCTAGTGATATCTTTGTTTTTATTTTATGCTATCTTATCTCTCTTTTAGGTCCTGAGCCACAGAAACTTTCAGGAAGCAAGGCCAAGGATGCTCTCGAAGTTAAACTGGGTCCAAACAATAGGTCTTTCAATTATGGCTGGCCTACTTTGGTTCCAACTCCCAAGAAAAGAAGAATCTCTGCATGATATTCAAGGCTGGATGTTCTTCTCAACAACATATTGGATGTTGTTTGCACATTTTGATGCTCTTTCATCATGTAAGTAAAATGTTAGAATATTTAATAGTTTATAGGTACTTTAACTGTGCCTGATACACAATCTAGGGGGTAAGTTCCAGACTTCTTAGTCACCCATGGACTGTTCCAATAAAAGGGAACTAACTAACATTTGACCGAGTATGTGACAGTATTCGGTCCTAAAATGGAAGGCACCTGCCTAAAGTGCTTGCCAAGTAGACATGCAATACAACCATTGAAGACAGATTCCTATACAACTAGTAAATACTAAATAGTTTGCAGTTTCTTGTTTTCTGGTAAAGATAATAAGCTTCATAGAGGTTGATCTTAAATTTGAATAGATTGATGTATAAATCTGTTTAGTAACAAGAGTCCCTTAAACACTTTTTACATAATATAAACACAAATATGGAAAATAGGAACTGGTACATATATACTTCTATTCTATATTGATTGATAAATAAATATTCTTTATAATAGATATTTTCTACGTCAAACTTTTCTTTTGGGGGGGGGAGTTTTACTTTTAGCCTATGATTTTTGTATCAATCATTTTTACTACTTGAAAATATGGTACTTTTAAATATCTGATCCATCTTCTTAACTTTATGGATAGTAAAAACATAAATAATTGGGATCAATTATTTATATAACATTACATGATTGAGAACCATTCTAATTTTAACAGAAATTCATTAAAAAAATTATTTATATCTTCCTTACTAACACTGAATTAGGAGTTAATTATCTGTCCATATTTTTCTATAGCTTAAGACGTAATAAACCATGTTACATTTCCTAATTAATAATTTCTCCATTTTTCATCTAGTCCCCCCAGAGAGAGAAGTAATCAACAAGGAGCGACAGTCAGGAGCGTACCGGCTGTCAGCATACTACCTCGCCAAGATGGTTGGTGAGCTTCCTCTCACCATTACTCTACCTGCTGTCTACCACATTATCTCATATCCTATGTTGGGTTTTCACAGCACCACTGTCTTTGTCACTCTTCTAGGTTTCCTTCTTCTAAACACAATTGTTGCTCAGGTAAATTTTTTTTTCTTTCTTTTTAGCATAGATATTTCTGGGCTGGAGGTTATTATAAATAAATATAAATTACAATACTAAAATATTCTATCTTTTAAAATAATTCTGAATGAACCATACATTTAGCTTTTCTAGTTTATAATCGATTTTAATTTAAAGGCATATTTCAGCACTCATTTGAGATAATAATATTGGTTCTGAAAAAGAAAAAAAAAATTCTAAAGAAACAGACATGATTGTCTATCAACTAATCATCTTATATATTCTATTGATTTGATAATGAAGACCAATATGTTGGTCAAAGAAATTGAAATTTAATTTACAAAGATTTTGACTTGTTCATTACTTTGACTAATCAGTAATGCCACAATAAAGAATTTACTTTTATTCAATAAGCCAGGTTTATCTATACAGAATATTATTATGTCCTTCTCTGTCGTTCATAGTATAGTAACATTTTGTTAAGCAAAATACAATACAGCTTCAACTAAGAAAACGTAAAAAATAGTTCCTCCTGCTTATAATTAAATTGCAATTCATACTTTAATAAAAGTTTGGTGTCTAATAAGTCAAACATAAGTGGTCATAAATAAATCACTCCAAAAAATCAATGTGGTAGTCAACTTCTCAGATCTAAATGTCTAGAAAAAGAGGAAATAGTAGAGCATATCTTTTGGTGCAATGATTAGATGTTTAAATAAAAAGTGACACACACTTAAATATGTAATAAACTATAAACAAGCATCATTCACAAGGATCTTACTCTATAGTAGGTCAGAAGTGTGTAACCAAATCTTCATTGCATAAACATCTTGATTGCACATATATATGTATATTAAAAATTATTGTGTGTGTGTGTATTTATAGTGCATGTATGCAACGTGGTTATACCTAATCACACACTAATTAATTCCCGTTATTATCACAAGAAGTATTAATGGAATTCATTATTTATGAAAGGTTTAAATAAAGTTCAAATCCAATGAACAGTAAAAGGTTATTTCAGCAAAACAGTATCCAAGTGGGGGCTGTATTTACTCTATAGAATCAAAAGGAACACAGATTTTCTTTCCGTCAGTTTTAGTTTAATACTTTTTTATTTTATTTGATACCTATTAATTAGACCTATAAAATACAATCATTTGAATTGTTTCTCCGGAAAATATATTATATATTCTCTTTACTCCTCATTGATGAAGGGCGAGAAGTCTCCCCAAAAATTTTACTTATTGGAATTTTTTCTTTTTATATGTTCACTACTATTTATTATGTATTTATTATACATAAGAACAGGTGGGAGAAAGAGTGTAATTATATATACACATCACATATTTAATATTATNTATAGAGGTTTCTATGATAAATTTTCGAACTCTTTTTTCGATATTTTCACCGATCCTACAACTAGCACCAAAAATAATAGTCACTAAAATATGTGTGTGTGTATGAAACAATTTACATACAGGAGCCTAACATCCAATTATGTGGATATAAATGATAAATATATCTAAAGGGACTGCATTAAGATTTGCTTTAAAAATAAATTAAATTAATTATTCCTGTCCACTAATTTAAAAGTAAATACAATAATTTTTTTTTTTTCAGAGTGTGGGATTTTTTGTTGGAGCTTCATGCATGGATATGCAAGCATCAATAACAATATCTGCTCTCTATACTTTAGCAACCCAGCTATTTGGTGGTTACTTGGCGACCAATATACCTTCATGGCTCAAGTGGATGCAGTATCTCAGCATGGTTCATTATGCATATCAAAATATGCAAATTGTTGAGTTCAGTGAAGGAGCTCCAATTGAGTAAGTGGTAATTCTATCCCCTTTTAAATTTCCTTACATCTCTTGCTCAGTGCTTTGAGGAGAGTAAAAATGTATAAAAAGAAGTCTTGAATAGTTTAGTTTTCATTCTACTTTTCTATAACTGTATGAATAAGGAAAATTACTATCAAACTTTTTTACAATTAAACTAATTATAGATTCTTAGACACCTTTCATAAGTACTAATTCTGTTCTAATAAATTTTGCACCATTAATTAACTATAATTCAAGGTTTCCCTTATGAATTAAGTGACTCAATTAACTTAATTCATAAGTGAGGCCTTGAATTGTGATTATAAAATTTATGATTGTTATTTATAAAATTTTCTCATTCAATCTTTGTGTGCTCTCTGACCAAAGCTCTCACTTTAAATCACGAGGGAACTAGGGCTTATCAAGTAAAACTCCTGGTGACTTAGTTGGTAAGGTGACTGTCATTTGAGAGATTTCACAGGTTTTATTTTTTGTTGTAGTATTAATTTTATTTTCAAACAAGGCATATAATAATTAAACTTATGAGGCCAACTTCTTTGGCTCATAAATAATTTTAAGAAGCATTTTTACAGACACAACAATTTGTAATGATAATTACAGAGTCAATGTAATGTAGGTTAACCTAATTAGTAATTAGATTTATTAATAAATTAATCATTTCTTTGTATTTCTCTTCCTTAATAAAATAATGTTTTGCAGATGTGCACCACAGTCCAAATATGAGGTGTGCAAAAACTCAACCCACATTCCTGTTTCGGCAATCCTCGAGCAGGAGGGTGCCAGTCTCCCACTTTGGGCAAATACCCTTGTGCTTCTCCTCTTCCTTGTCATCTTCAGACTTCTTGGGTATATCGTACTCCGCTACTTCAGGAGGCCCAAGTGAGGCCCTCCCAGCCCACTTCCCTATTGAACGGTGTCAACCTAAACTGGCTGTGCATTACATCTTTATAATTATTATTATATTTTTATTATTAATTCTACTCCCTTCATGTTATTTTTAGTTTCCTTCTTTCATAGTGTATCCATTAAGTATTTGGAAAGTTTGCATCACACTTAGTTCCTCTTTTAAAGTGACTTAAAAAGAAAGTTAATATTTATTATTTTTCAAGGAGCCGTGAATCTTTATACTTGAAAGGATCTTTAATATCCTCATAAATTTATTTATTAAATATCTAATTGTAAAAAAAAAAAGTTATTTTTAGTGCATAAAAAGTAATTGAAGAATTAATTGAATTTTTTCCTCTTTTTAATTGGCAGTAAGTTAAATTTCATATCAATAAATTATTATTTTTTAAATAT
>KZ809841.1:36426-51669 GCA_000696205.2 Oncopeltus fasciatus
AATATGTATTTTAATTTTACTAAATAGTATAACAATTCTGGTTGATCATTTTAATTTCATAAAAAATAATTTTCCCCAAATAAAACAATACACATTTTCTTGGATTGTAACTTATTTCCTCTTGAAATATAGACCCATTTTATTATCATTTAAGTAATCCAAAGGTCACTAATTCTGCTGTACGGGAATGATTGAAACAATTTAGTGAAAAATCGTCCACCAGTCTTTCCCTCTGACAAAATGACTTGCAGTTTAGCGTAAAACGAATCTCTACCATGCACGCGATCTGCTCGAGCGTTCAATATCGGAACAATGTGTCTGGTGTAGAAGCATTGGTTTAGCGAGACTAAACATGCATTCTTACTAATCAGTTTAGTGCTGATCACTAAATGTGTGTTAGTTATACCCTTTGTCAGATTATTATAGTTGTTAGAAATAAATATAATAGATTCAGATCTTAATTATCTGTAAGGTTTTCTATTTTGTTATTATCTTATAACAGCTTCCAGCAGCGATATTAGAGGGAAAATTTACTAACAGTTTCCGTTCAAGTTTTTAATCTTTAAATTTTTTACATGAAATGTTCGTGTGGAGTAAAACTATGTATATCAAATTTATCTTTTATGTTCTTACATAGTAAACTCCAATTTCATCCCAATCCATTTGCCCAATCCCTGTCGTCGGACTCCAATCCTCACAATCCTCCCCGGCGACTAAAACGGAGATGGCCTCGCGACCTCCTGGGCCTTAATGCCTAAACTTATTGGGAGTGGGGTCGATGGGCCCCTTCTCCCTGCACAGTGATGACCATTTATTTATTTATTGTTAATTTTATTTTTATTTCATTATATTTTTTCTTTCTTTTATTTTATTTATNGGTGGAAGGGAGCACTCTACCGGATGGCTGGAGCACATATAACCCCCTCCCCCCGCCAACGTACCCTCTCCACCCCTATATATTGCGCACTCCCCTACATGAATGTCCAATTGAAATTTCCCACGAAAAAGTATACCACTATCATCTTCAGGATTTGACATCTTCTTTTTCATGAAGTCCGCCATGCAGTAAATACCTTAAGTAAAATTTATTAAAGATGGAAATAAATAAGAGTGAACGGTTAATTTCATCATACAAGCCAGTAATGACAAATAAATAAAATATTAGATCAGTAAGGTTGGTCAGGAAATAGACTTGTCGTGAAAGAAGAGTGGAGGAAGATAATTAAATTAATAATAAATTCATAAATATCTTGCTTATTAATGTTTTTATTATTACAATTTTAACCTCCCTTCCAACGACTCAGGGTCGCTAAAGAAGGGGTGGTCTACAGATTGATATAATATTTTAAATGACTATGGACACACTCTTATTTCTCAAAAGAAGCTTGCACAAGGATAAATTTGTTTTACGGTCTTAGTGTCGTAGAAAATATCATCCTTAAAATGCGTTTTTGTTAAATCTATTCTGAAGGAGTCATTAAAGCTACAAAATTATAAATTTTATAAATATTATTTTTTTGTGGTATATAATCCCATGTAAATTTTAACAATTTTTAGTGCAAGAGAACAGAATATAAAATATTTAAAAAAAAACATTTGTCCGATAAAACTTATCGTAACAATAATAATTATGTATACATGATTATGAAACTGGGTATTATTTTACGCCCCACTTCCCTTCAATTTCAGTCAAAATGTCATTCAACAACTTGCAGTATAAATCATTTTCTTCTCTTTAAAAAAAAGGTAAAAGGATTCAATAAAACCTCAAATTCTTTATAGGATTATAATTTTATACAGGAGTTTTATTTATATATTTTCAATCCAATATAAAGTACAAGAAAAAAAAATTATAAAGAGTTTTTCATTAAAGCAATTATGGTCGCGTTGTCACTCCGAAAATGAAGTTGACATAAAGGAATTACTCTTTCGAATCTTATTCTGTCAAGAACCGTCGAAATTCACTGTCAAAGCCATTTCGAACTAAATTGAACTTGAAAATTTTGTATTCCAATAAGAAATATATATATATACATATATTAGAAAAAAAGATAAATGTTTAATTTGTAAAAATTATGCGATTAAAGAAAAAAATTAATTTGCATAAATCCTAAGAAGTAAATATCCTAAATAAACACACACAACGTGGAGTTCGTTATTTAAGGTATTTAAATAAATTAAAGACAATATAACCTTAAAAAAAAATTAAACTCACGTTTGTCTAATAATAAAATGTATATTCTATAAGAGTGGGTAATTACATGACATGGATAGTTCAAATACAATAGTCATTTACTACTATGTGAGGAATATTAAGCTCCAGCGACTTATTAGTTTTTTTAATGAAATAAGCAATTAATTATTATTTCGATGTATTTTATGAAAATTAAATTAATTTTTTATATGAGTTTGACCATAAAATATTTAGAAATATAAATGATATTATATTACATTTTACATATATTTTGTTAGCTTATATTATTTTAGAGAGGCTAATAAGGAAGTTTAAAGAATTTAATTTACTCTGGTAGAAATACCCGCCTCCTATTAACTGATTAATCGATTAACATTACATGTGTGTATGTGCCTTCTTCTATCATTCAACAAAACTTTAGAATTTTGTTGAATGATCGTACTTTAGAGTACTGTTCGAAAATTGTCTTCTAAATTTTTAATATAGGCTGTTGAGAGATGCCAGTTTATAAAATAACAAATTGATTATAAAAATATATTTGCGTTTGGCGTTTCAAAATTTACATATTTCAATTTACACATTGTTTTTGTACTTGTACAGACTTGGTCACAGTATAAAAATATATATTTTCTTTATTAACACTCTTTCCCTCCCAATCCTCTGCTGAAAGCTTTGCTTTTTCGAGTTTTGCTGACCATTGAAATTTCTGTTGTTCCTCTCCCATCTGTTTACAATTGACCAATTTTCCAGTCTGCAGCATATGCTGGAATAATGAGTTTGTTTGTGTTTCTAATCAGGCAACACAAAACAAGGGGGATGCTCTCTGGCTAATATTCTCCTGGAACTAAGCATGTTTAGTAAAGGAACTTTTCGTTTAAATTTTGTTTTTACGTGTATTTTCCCGTTTTGAAGTATTCTTACTGTTTACTCGCTTAAATGAATACAATTTTATTCTGATTGAATAGCAGCAAGAAGTGTTTTCCCCACAACTAACGTACTTCTCTGACGTAGAAACGGGACATCTTCAGGTGCTCTTTCTCAGTACAAGTTTAACATCTAAATATAAAAAATCTGACTTATTAAGATTCATTTGTAAATTTATGTTTTTTTTAAATTATTTAAAATTAAAAATTATCTACTCACTATCATATCCGACATATCCAAATGTTCTTATGGCAGGAAAGTATTATATCAAAGAAACAAGAGTTCCTAACGTTTAAACATTTAGTGAACGTAAAATTAAGCACAATTCCAATATGTAGTTTTTGTAAATTTCAATTCTCCTTTTAAGACCTAAAAACTTTTTTATGACCTAACCTCAATAACCCTTATAAGAAACAATTTAGAGCATCATAACTGATAATCGAAATTCACGAAAAAAACAAAAAACAAATCCTCAGTCAACTTCCATCAATTGCAAAATTTATTTGCCAACATTAATATCAATCCGTATTTTATCAAATACAGAATAAATATTTTACAAGAAATGATTTTGGTACTTGAATCGAAAAAATACCTCGCATTCAGGAAGCAAATAAAGTAAAATATTTACCCCCTTTGTCATTTTGTTGGCATAAGCTTCTGTACATGCAGAAATATATCCAGAAGAAGTATATTTATTTTGAATAACCTTTTGCGCATACCCTATCACCAAGATCAACATGAGTAGGATTCATGTAAGATGGGAAGTATTTATTGTCTGAAATAAACAAAGTAGTGTAGTAAATAATTTGGAACTGAGTTCATTGAGCAAATTTATTTAATACACGCCTGGATTGTTAATATTTTTTTCCTACCTTTGGGTCTTCAATGAACTTTATTTTATCTTTGTTAATAGAAATAAGTATAAATTATCGAATTTCGCGAAAAATGTCTATTGCAGGAATTATTTATCATAATATAATTGTATTATAAGGTCTTTAAATATTTTGTACTTGACCCATGTATAATGCAAGGTATACGTCAAGTAGTGAATTTTCCCCAAATTTTTGTTGCGGTTTTAGTTTATTTCAATGCCTTAATGAGGAATTCAGTGAACCATACATTACTGAATCAGGTGCTGCGCTAAGCGAAGAATTTCATCAAAATATATTTTTTCAGATTTGTACTTCGGAAAATGCTATTGTGGTATATGCTCTTCATGAAATATTGTAATTGACCCATGTACTGCAGATCTGGTATAAATATTTTTTAATGTGGATATTTGCATAAAGTAGCAAATTTATTCAAAACATGCATAACGGGTTTAGTATTTTAAATTTTTTAGTGCGAAATAAGATATTATATAGAAGGAAAAACCTTCAGTGGGATGTGAAGTGACGAACTTGACTCTAAGAAGTATGTTGCAACGAGCTAATGTATTTTAAATATGTGTTGATGAATAGTTATTCGCATATTTTTTCTTATTAAAAGTATTTGTTTATATTTCATTTTATCATAGAGTATTTATGTAATTTTGTACTTGATCTATGTATCTATGCAATGGTGCGTCAAGTAGTGCATTTATTCAGGATAAATGCTGCGGGTTTAGTGTTGTACTTTCTGATGTTTATTTAGGCTACCACAGTTTACATAAATATTTCTTCCGTGTTCCACCATTCAAAAGTTTTTTTGTGCCGAGTTTTCGTGCATCATTGCTTAGCTTCTTGAAAGCTGAATGGAGAATAAGGCTACAACATTTTTTTTTTAGAAATGTTATGATTGAAACTGAATGCTCCCTAAGCCATCTAATTGTTTCTTTTCATTACCTATTCAGTTTTTAAGATAAAATGATTCATATGCTCTTACAACCTTGATATAGGGGTAAGATATCTGAGAAATTTACGTGATTTCTTCGTGGCGGACAATTTGCTGCTGGACTTGGTGGGAGTTGTTCCGGGCCCTGGAGTTCCCGAAGTGGACTGTACTTTGGAGTTCCCGCCCCATCACTCTCTCTCTCTCCCTCTCTCACTCTCAGGTAATCAGGGCCTAACTAATGGACTTAGTTCATTTGGGTAACGTAAGGAGGCCTTCTCCCCTCTCCCTTTGCTCATCCATGGTAGGAGACGTCCGGCCCGGACTGGACTCATCTCTGCCATGACGTCTGTACTCCAAGACATACGAGTCTGATCGAGGGTGTAGTCAAAGTATTTTGTCGCACTTAATCTACTTCCTTACAAAAGTAAAAAAATGTGGGATGGTAAATATTATTTTCAATCCTAATAAACATAAAGTTACAATATCAAACGAGAATAAATCTCCAAGTTCGTTTATCTGCAAGAAGAGCTCATTCAACAAATATACATTCTTGAGTAAAAATACTCTTCAAAAATTATTTTCAATTTAATAAAATTTTAACAGTGACCCACGACAAATTAATCCTTGCTATCTTGAGTAGAATCCTAATATAATTTCCCGTCTTCAAGAGTTAGTAAATGTAGCTTCTTAGTTTCTAGAAACTAAATTATCTTAACTTCGATAATCATGATTCAAGTTTGGATATTAATATAAATCTATAAATGTCTCGTGAGAGTTATATTTTACTGAATCTATCCTTAGCCCTTATATTACGTACATTACATGTCTCTAAGATTCAAAGGGCAACTTTCATATTAATTTGAAAATTGCTTAATTAAAACTTTTTTTTCTCGAGAAGGTAAAAACTTCATTTTCAAACACTAATTTTCAAGTAACTAAAAAGGAACACATGCGTCATGCAAAAGCATAATGAACTAGGCGGTTTTTTAATATTTAAATCAGAACATAGATGGGATTACATGATTAACTTGAACTGAAGAATCGAATAAGGCAATCAGGATTAAGATTGAGATTTTTAAAGCTGACTCTAGACTATTCGGATGGAAAGAGTGTAGAAAGCTATATCAATATCTATGAAATTATCATATATTTATTTATTTATTATTTTGTCTTTTAACTCCTTATTTACAATTTTTCATAATTTTGGTGGGTTTAAAAGACCTGGAATGTCTAGGAATATATGAGATGGTATCATTTATATTTTAATTTTTACATTTAAATGGAATCAAGAATGAATATATTCATTAAAATATTCATTTTTATATCTCTTATTTTTTTAAAAATTAAGTCAAAAAGTAATTTATTCAAGAGAGATCTAACTCCTCATATATATACTTAATTTAATCAGTAAAAAATACTTTTCCTGAAAAATCAGAAGATAAATAAGGGTCATATCCAGTATTTTTATCCTGGAAACTTATTCAATCATTTTCTTAGAAACATAAAAAATAATACATAAATACACTAATAAAATATGTATGGACATGTATTTGGATTATGTAGGAGCTTAAAAAGGTTTTCTTTAGCCTACATTATAAAAAATTCCATATGATATTAAATGTAAAAGAATGCAGAAATACTGACACATAAGTTTGTCAACTTGTGACTATGTGCGTGCGTTCGGTCGTGCGTCTACTCCTCCCTACGCGTGCATTTGTTCGCGTTTACAAACACACTTGGGGAGGGGGGGGGGGAGATTAGATTCTTTGTTGCCATAGGATGTACGTTATTTCTTCCTGACAATATGTGGCTACTTCAAAATTACAAAATTTACATACTCTAAATTACTAATCCCGTGAGTTGGGACATTACATTAAAGACTATGCAAGGCATGTATTACAGAATTACGTATCGCCGTTTTTACATTATTTTTAAAGTACATGTATCTTCTAAAATCCTCGGCACAACCATTTTGACGATACAGCCAAAAGAAAAAAATCGCGGCGCGCCATGAGCAATTTAATTTTTCTATTCATTCACGGGAAAGGCCTAGATTTTCGCCGACGAGGACGATGTAAAATTGCATGCCTTTCAGAAAAATCGGTAGCTTTGTTATTAAACTCCCTAAAATTCACATCCGTAGAATAACCAAGGCTCCTCCAGTCCAAACTTTCCACATATATTCTGAATGACTCTCCTTAAATATTATTTTGATTTTTAAAAAAGTCCCTGGGCATCCCTGAAATGAACCACACCCCGCTCTTGCAGGAGACGAAAACTAGGTCACGAGTAGATATTTCTGGGAACTCAATTTGACCATGGCTAAGGGCCTTGGATACATCTGATACTGTAGTATGGTCAATCCACTTCTCAGCGTTCGCCGTAGAAGTATATGTGTGGTTCTTGCTATTTAGAAGAAGCAGCCGAAGACCAAGAGATATCAAAGTAGCTCTAAGCTGCGCAGAGTTGATATTATCTACGCAGGGATCAGTATTCAAGTCACCCAACACAATAATGTCAGAATATGTAGACAGGAACTTCGATATTGCAGTCTCCACCTCTGTGAAATAACCCACCTTTGGAGGCCGATACACTACTCCAACAAAAAAAGCTCTGTAGCCAGTGGGTACATCCAAAAACAAGAAATTAGTGTGATCTTCTAAGTGCCTGGATGATTCGTGAATAACAACTCGGTACATATCCTTTACAAAAATAGCAACTCTCTCTACTCTTTCCAATTCTATCGTTCCTATAAATCTTGTATCCCGGCATCTGGCTGACACTATCCGGAAGAGAAGGCTAGAAGAGGATGTTTCATGAAACATTATTATAGGTGGATACGTGTAAATTGCATCTAACATCACAAACATGTGCTACAAGAAATAAAAAATATAAAAATAACCACCCTTAACAAGAACAGGATTTTTTTTTCTCGAGAAATACATTCTTTTAACATTTTAATTAAGGAATCATAGATAAACCTATCATAGTTATACATAGTTAGATAACAATTAGTGCCCTACTAACAATGATTCCTAGGTATCAAAAATATAATAATTAAACACACCCCATGTTTCACTGATCGTGAGTATGTCGAAATCTACCTGTTCCACAAGAATTCTGACGTCATCTTGGTGTGCCATGAGAGATTCGACGTTTACATGTCCAATTCTGAAGACTTCGGTCTCCCTGACTACCACAACCTCGAGGTTAGTTATCGCAGACCCAACCTGAAGGCTCAAATCTGCAATGAGGTCATCATCGTCCACCTTCAGACCCATACTAATGTCAAGAAACGGATTCATTGACAAATCCAAATCACCCTACTAAGCAAGCACACACAACACAAATATATAAAGAGAGGGAGGAAGAGATAAAGAGAAAGTGAGTGAGGGGGTGGCGAGAGGGAGGGGAGTAGGGATAAGGGAGAGAGAGGGAGACAGAGAGAGAGAGAGTGGGAGAAAGAGACAGGATGTAAGAGAGGGAGTTGGAGAGGGGGAAGAGAGAGGGAGAGGGAGAAAGAAAGAGAGAGAGAGAGAGAGAGAGAGAGAGAGAGAGAGCGTGAGTGAGTGAGAGAGAGAGAGAGAGAGAGAGAGAGAGAGAGAGATCTTGAACGTCTAAAAAGAATTGCAGTTGTCCCTATGTCATCCAAGGGTCTGTAGGACTGTCCCCCTGGGGCGTTTGCAACATAAGGGAAAACCCTCTGCATCTAGCACTGAGTGCAGTTGGCGCAGTGCTAACCCCTTACACACTACTGTAACCCTCACATTTATTTAACCTTCCCATTTGGATCTCGTGTGAACTCCTCTGAGTTCATAATGCTGAATCGAAATATTATTTGAAATTCACTTTCTCTTTTGGGGATTATTTATTTGGAAGTTAGTATTAGCATTTCATTAAAATTTTCTCGTTACGTCCTCTAGCCGCTATTGCTGGGGCATAGGGCCGAATTCTTCGGTTTTGAGGGTAGTTTTTGATTCGGGCAGACGAGTTATCAGCTCATCCCATTGAAAGGGTTGTCTCTTGTCACCTTAGCACAGTAACCCCCAGACAGGGTACAACAAACAGTTGGAACCAGGTGTTTAAACGATGTGTTACTCCTGTTCCCTTCCTCCTTAACCCTGCTTGTGACAGGGTGGGGCACTAATTACCACTGCCACACAGGCGGTGATTACTATAAATTGTAATTTATAAAATTATAAACCATTTTTCGTTAATATCAGTAGCTCCGTATCGAGACAATATCTGTAGAGAATAAAAAAAAAAAATACAATTTAAAGAAAGGTATTTCTTATTAACAATTTTTAGTGCAAGGGAACAGAATAAAAAATCTAACTGTCCCAGCCAGGACACAAACCTGGTTTTCCTGCTATCTGGGCCGGTGCGTTTTCCATTTACGCTACCTAGTCAAGTCTGATAAGTTGTTAAATTCCACGCACTAATGTCGAGAGTATAACCTCGGGGCAGACGGTTCGTGTCCCGGCTAGGAAAGTTAGATTTTTTATTCTGTTCCCTTGTACTAAAAATTGTTAAAATTTACGTGGGATTAAATACCACAAAAAATAATATTAATAGTATTTTTTTATTATCTGACACCGTTTCACTTGGCTTTATTTTATACCATGTTTAGGGGTGCTGAAATGCAATGTCATTAGAAAATATGAAGTAAACAAAAAATTATATAATTTGCATTTTTGGTACACAAAAATTAAGACTAAAAGTATTTTAATATGAAATGCTTAGGAAAACAATCACAAAATGTTTGGGAAGTTTACCACAGCTACCATCATGAAAGCGATGGGGGATATGATGTCACCCGGATCACATGTTCATGACTGAGAGTAGGATTCGGAAATTAGGAAAATTTGAGTTGGTCAAGTGAAAGGTGAGGAATATGAGAGGGTAGTTCCTAAGGGAGAGCGGCCTTCATCAAATGGCAATACCAGGAAAATATGTATCAATTATTTTGGATAAGTAGCCTAATGAACAAGGATAAATATTTGACAGGTTTATTGTGAAGGACCACTAATGGTGTTTCAGAATGTTGAAAATGTTTGAATAAGTTGAATAAATTTGTTCTATGTCAGTTCTGTCGTTAACTGGATTGAGATGTAAGTGTAGGTGAACGGTCTAAGATACTAGGCGTTTGTATTCATAGAATCTTATGTAATGTCATCAAATTCAAATGTGTGTCGTTCATAAATGACGTATTTCATTTGTTTTTTGCTGATGGAAATTTTTTTTATTATTTTTGATTCTAATGGGGTTTTTGTTTTGTTCGAGTTAATATCGACTCGTTTATTCCAATCGATTCCTTTATTTTAATAGTTTGAAAATTACTTGTTATAGTCACTTATGGTATCCTTTTAATATTTTTACTACTTTGTCTCCAGTTGGTGTTGAACTAAACACCTCATCATCCATTGCTCCACTGTTAAATCACTACCTAATTGTCCTCAGGCCAATGGGCTTGCGGAATCAGTGCAGATTGATGTTGAATAAGGCTGCCATCGATTACAGAGGCATGCAAACCGTACAGCGGAATTGTTTATAAGCACACACGGGATTGAATGCACGAGCGCCATCCATCTGTATTAGCCAGAGATTAATGCCCAAGTCGAGGAGTGGCCTGGAGCTCTCGAGGTGAAAGGAATTGGAAGGATCTATTGTTGTTAAAGGAGCCATTACAATAATCAGAGTGACTCTCACTCCCTCACTCTCTGGAGTAGCAATAAGGGGGGGGGGGCTAGTACACCACGGTAAATTGATACAATTCAATTTAGTGGCCGCGGCCGGGAATCCACTCATCGTTTTGTTTGCACCGAGCGGCCACAAGGAGGAAGGCTGTTTCGAAAATTAACAGATTGGATTCCTCGATGGCTTTTGCTGTCAAATTCTCGAGGAACTCTCTTCTAATTGAGACAGCATTTCTACAATCATGTCTCTCCTGAAAACAATTTTTCCTCTTTATGTTGTATCCAATTTGTAGAAAAACACATAATTATTTGTTGGGGTTTGGTCAAGGTTGATTCAAAAAAATATACAATTTACAAATAAATGTATCTTTTATTATCTGCTGACGTTTCCTGTTATATTGTCTTCTATTCATAATAGAATATTATTCATTTAAAATAGTCATCTTCAGGGCTATCATGAAGGGAAGTGTTGTCAGTTGGATCAAATATATATATCATCACGTCGGAAGGCAATATAAAATACACTTTTTTCATTTCTTAAATGGTATGTTTAGAATCAACCTTGACCGAACCCTAGCAAATTATCTACTAATAATCTCTACGGTCAAAAACTCTCCATTTGAACTTAAATAATTTTTAAAAATATTATTTTTATAGTGGTATTTAATCCCACGTAAATTTAAATTAATTAATGCAAGGGAATAGAATAAAAAATCTAACTGTCCCAGCCAGGGCACGAACCTGGATCTCCTGCTAACCGGGCAAGCCCGTAATCCAATTACGCTACTGGGAGAGCCAGATAACTTATTAAATTCTCAGCACTAGTTTCAAGAGTCTAACCACCAAGAAAGACGAATACATCGTCCTATGCTCGAAGAAGATGACATTGTCCAACTAATTTATCGACTTTCGTAATTTACTTTTTATTTTCATTCGTAAATATTAATTTTATTGTGGTATTTAATCCCATGTGAATTTAAATCAATTAAATATTGAATATTAATATTAAAAGTTCGTGCCCTGGCTGGGACAGTTAGATTTTTTATTTTATTCCCTCGCATTAATTGATTTAAATTTACTTGGGATTAAATACCACAATAAAATTAATATTTATAAATNAAATATCAAATGAAGAAAACAATAGGAGAAGATACAAGGTACAAGAGAATGATTGAGAGATAGAGAATGTTGGGAAGTTTCGTGGAAGATAATAAATGAAATATAAATATCAACAATACAAGTTTAATATTAATAAAAATATTTGCAATTCTCTCAACAATAAATTTGCAAAATTTTTCAAGACAAAATTAAAATTAAAATAAAACAAAGTAAAAGCCAGAAAAGCAGTTGAATCATGATTTTTATTTTCAATTCATTTTTATTTATTTATATTATTAATTCATATATCACCTATGACCAAGTGATTAAACTATCATTACAATTATATTATGCATATATCAGATAATTAAAATGTTTATAAACATAATTCTTCCATTCATAGAGAAAAAAAAAATTTCTAAAGATATGATAGATATAAAAGTACAAAATAAACAGATAACCTCTCCACAACGTGAAAAGTTAATAATTTTCTCTAATAAATTTTGTACCAGGATTGTTTGAAAGTCCTTTTCCAATAATTATCCTCAAGTTTTCTTGTTACCTGGAGCTAGTAAAATTGTGTAAAAGGTCTTCATTGTCAATGCATGTTACACATTTTGGTTATTATTTTGGTCCTAGTTGGAGCCTTGGTTTTAACGTGGCCATTTCGTATAGAACCAGGCCTTGAGGGAGACTAAGGGTTGAAAGGAGTAGTATCTCTTAGGTTCAGATTCTTCCAAGTACTATCGCTGCCACTTTTGGACCATCAGGTGTTTTCAATGGTACTTATATTATAGTTTTACAGGGATTTTTCCTTTGTTTTTGGCTTCAATGATTAGGTTTCCAGTCATTCTCTTGTCTGATTATTCGACATAACCTGTAGACTTACGGATTTCTTAAATTCAGGGCACTTTTATTTTTTTTCTACACCATTAGATATCTCCAAAATGAAGCTACTACTTTCTCAGGAAGAAAAAACATGAGATACTTTCTACCGGGAATTAGAAATCAATTATTAGCAGAAGAAATTACGACATATAGTTAGATAACATTTTTTTTTTCAAATTTATTTTATATGATATTTAAATTAATTATGCTTGATTGAATTGATGTCCACTTCACACAGGAGCTGTGTACACTAAGCGAATTCTTAACTATCATAGTAAATCTCTTAATTACATCTCTCACCAAACAGGACAGAATTAATACAAATAAATAGGTAATGTGAAGGTTTAAAAATATGCCCATACAGTTTTTATAATTTTCTTATGTATGTCTCATAAATACCCTGATGTACTATGTACTATGTATTTTACAGTCTTTAAAATAGTGAAAATTTATCACAAGGGAGCTACATTATATTAGCAGATTTCACATTTTTCATTAATAATAAACAATCAGCCTAAAAGGTATGATTAATAAAGTTTACTCTGGACTGTCTATTGCAATTAAATTACTAAATATCGTCAATAAGGTGCGTTTGGTAAAAATATGACAGAAAATTACATTTTACTCCTATTACTTTGTTTTACTAGCATTTTTATATCGAAAATAACTTCCAAAATATTATATATAAAAATAATGATCTCCTTATAAANACATCTCCGATCAAACAGGACAGAATAAATAAAAATAAATAGGATAACGTGAAGGTTTAAAAATATGTCCACACAGTTTTTATAATTTTTTTGTGTATTTCTCATAAATACCCTGATGTACTATGTATTTTACAATCTTTAAAATAGTGAAAATCCATCACACGAGAGCTACATTATCTTAGCAGATTCCACATTTTTCATTAATAATGAACAATCAGCCTAAAAGGTATGACCAGTGAAGTTTACTCTGGATTTACTCTGGTCTATTGTAATTACATTACTAATTATCGTCAATAAGGTGCGCTTGGTAAAAATATTACAGAAAACAACATTTTACCCCTATTTTTTTTAACCCCTAACATTTTTACATCGCAAATAACATCGAAAATATTGCACTCAAAAATATTGATCCCCTTATAAATAACCAAAAAAAAAAAACAAAAAAAAAAAAAAAAAAAAACCAATTTCTTTTAACATTTCAAGTCATACATTTAAGATTGATTGTTCATCATTAATGAAATGTGGGAAATCTGCTAAGATACATAGCTCTCGCGTGAATAAATTTCACTACTTTGAAGTCTGTAAAATTATAGTATACATAGTTTATCAGGGGATTTGAGATAAGAAGGAAGAAACTTATGAAAACAGCGTGGACATATATTTTAACCTTCATGTTATACTTTTTTTTTTTTTTTTATTCTCTCNTTTAACATTACAAGTCATACATTTAAGACTGATTGTTCATCATTAATGAAATGTGGGAATTCTGCTAATATACGTAGCTCTCGCGAGAAGAAATTTCACTACTTTCAAGTCTGTAAAATAAGTAGCACATAGTTTATCAGGGGATTTGAGATAAGAAGGAAGAAACTTATGAAAACAGCGTGGACATATATTTTAACCTTCATGTTATACTTTTTTTTTTTTTTTTATTCTCTCCTGGTTGGTCGGAGATAGCACTCAAGGGGCAGAAGAGAAGAGATAGTACTATGTTCTGAGGGGGCACGGCATCCTCTTCTAGCACCCCAGCGACCAGAGAGATAATTACGCCTCCCCTCTCACTGCGGCCCTTATCATTTCTATTAGCACCCCCTTTCCACCTCCCCCCTAACCCCCGCTTTACCCCCCTACTAACCCACCGCTAGGACAGCCCTTCCCCCCATCGGGACAAGAGAGCCCGCCGACACGGACTAAATTGCCTAACAGCCCTTATAATCCCGCCGCCAAAGGGCAGTACCCCGCTGCTAATCTGATAAGTCTCTAGAAGGTTTTTGCCTCCACCCCACTCTCATCCCCAGCATCGCTGACATAAATTACCCCCACTTCTATCCCCTCTCCACTTATCCCCACCTTAAAAACACCTTGCTTGACCTCTTGCTGTCCTAGCAGTAAAGGATTAGCACGAGCTATAAGCGTTTTAGGCTGGTCCTTTAAAGTTCTTATGCTCCCGTCCTTGTCTGACTGTATGTCGCACTTCCATTCTCGTCTGCAGTGCTCATTTGCAGGAGATAAATGCTTTCAGCTAATTCTCGAGAACTTATTCCACTATAACATACAATGATAAGAGTTATCAATGTAACTGTCATTTATTAAATAACATACATGCATATTCTTGAATTGTTCCAATTATTGGCCAGAAATATTTTATACAAAAAAATATAAATATGCTGGTTTTTATGAGAGAATAGGTTTGGGTCTTTTAGTACATGCGAAGTTTGTTCAAATACCTTTCAAGGCAAGCTTTTATCATGGACAGGACCATGAATATGGGTGGATACGTGTAAATTGCATCTAACATCACGACCTAAGTGGTTGAAAAGAAAGCATAATAAATAACAAGAAGAGGATTTTTTTCCCGAGAAATACATTCTTTCAACATTTTAATTATGGAATCAAAGATAAACCTATCATTTATATATAT